>JASGAU010410167.1:0-37403 GCA_030220045.1 Australoheros facetus
ATATATATATGCTTATCTCCAGTGGAATCTGAAAATCTGAAAATAGTCAATTTCCATATACTGTAAGGCATGATTCAGATTAAGAAATTATTATTCAGTGGAATTACCATAACATTTCTTTGCCAATAACAAGGTGTTTTCACACTCAGACAGCCTGTAATTATACCATCTGATGAAAAAAGACAAGCTCTCTGAGAACCAATTGGAGAGTCAATTAGATAATTATCTCATACAGAACGTCGAGGTTCAGATCCTGTAACTCTGGCACAACCTCTCAGACCGCTCTGCTCCCTTTAAAATATAGCTAAAGCTAGCTTGAGGTTCGATACTGACTAACTATACTGAAGCTAGAGCATAGAATGCAATAATAGAAGTCAAGCACTAGGAGGTAGGAGGTATGGTCACAGATTGGTTTGCATCCCTTTGTTACCCTGAACAGTTATTTTACTTTGAAAATTATGGGCATGGGCAGTAGGACCTGTGTGTTATCTCGGTGATATAATGTTCAAATCAGCTAAAACGTCTGCCGTTTTTTTTTAAAAACAAGTTTCTTTATGTTTTCACTCACTGGCTGAGTTTAAGCATTAAAAACTGCTTTAAGAAAAGATTGTGATTTGGGTTCACTTCGCAGTGATACCACTGCACACTGAAAAACGATGAGTTGGAAGTGACAGACCCATCTCACTAATGCCATAACCCACCTACACACGTTATGCTTCAATGAGCCATTTAGAGTATTCTAACATTCTGCTACCCTTTGGGTTGGTAAAATATTAGGAACCCCAGATTGTATAAAAATCAAAAATAAATCAAAAATATATATTTATATACTGTATATTAGGAGCACTTAAATGTAAAAAAAAAAAAAAAAGCCATCAAAAATAGAATTTACAGCACACACCACACCAGCCTATAAACTGCTTTTTAATTAATAGCTCATGCTGCTCTATTGATTGGCTTTCTAATTATGGATCCATTGCTTACTATGGATCAGCTTTCCTTGTTACACACACACACACACACACACACACACACACACTTCTATAAATACCTCCACAACACTTAGCTGGATGTTTTTCCATATCCACTTAATTGTGGCAGGTAAATATTTTAGCAGATTACCAGTCATAACCACTGTACAAATGAGTCCTCCATCTCAAGTCCCTCAGGCTCAGCTTGAGCTGACGTTTTTAAATATGGTCACGCCAAGATAATGGAATACTTTGGGTGTTTTCTACCCGATCGATAGCTGTTTATATGTGTACAGTGACACAGTATATCAGGCTCTGGGCAGACTGCCAGCAGGTGGGGAATGGCTTCAGTCAGCACTTTGGGAGATGTGGGACTGGGGGAGGAGGGAGGAGGAAGGAAGAAACGCACATGCATATGCACATGGAGTGTGGGCCTAGAGACGGGGTACCCTGGGATTGTATTTATGAGGTTGATGAAGAGCAGCAACAAGGGTGGGGATAAGAGCACTGAAGTGTTGGCGTTCAGTGCATTGTGGATTTGAAATCTATGATGGAGCTGCAGCCTGTAACACTGTTTCACATGTATATATCCTGGTTTCTATCAGGCTCTGACTTCACAGCCTGGCTGCAGATAAAGATGCTCATAGTTCTCCTTTGATAGACATTCAAACCTTTCATCAAATATAATGCAGATAGAGTGTCAAAACTGAGCACTTGACATGCTCACTATAAAAAAAAAAACTTAGTCTGTTGTTGTCATTCATGGCTGGTGAAGCAGAATAGTATTTTCACATCTGTCACACTGCCTCTGTGCAGCACTGCCAAAATTAATTGACTCAATGATCCAACAAAACATCTGTCCAGAGGTTTCTCTCACTCAACTGCTGTGGGTAAGGCGATGTCTTTGATTAATGTTGACATTTGATTAATGAAAGCACCATTATCTTCTACTAACTGCCTCTGTTTTTATTAAGAGAACAACCACTCTGCTAACTTAAGCTGCCCATTTCATCTACTTGGAATGGCAATGTAATAAAATCATAATGTCGTGAACCCATTCTTTGCTGCCTTCAAAATGAATTATGCCTGCACTCACCAGTGGCTAGCAGGTTAGAGTAAAAGACTCAGTAGTCCATAATTCCATCTCTGCAGCCTCCAAGGTTGAAATAGGTTTTGCTACACAAAACATTAGTAAGCATTTATAACTTTGGCTACTACCCACACACACACACACACACACACACACACACACACACTTTATACTTACTTTTAAACACTTTAGCACTACATAGGAGTTATGTACATATGCATATGTATGTATATATAAGAGTAAATATTGAGGTGTGGAGAAACATAGCTTAACATAATTACTGGAAACATCTATGTCAAACAAAATCAAACTTTGAGAGTCCACTTGTCACTGTGCCGGGAAAGTCCTTTGCTGTTTCCATTCATGCAGCTGGAGCACAACACCACCCCCCACTACAGATTTTTAAAAGGCACCTAGTGGCATTAAATGCAAAAGCTTAGCAAATTTGCAAATATGCAAATGTCTGCTCAAACAATACAAACAGCAACTCTGTAAGAGTCAAATGTGCTTTTCTTTAATCCTTGAAGAAACAGAAAAATGATATTTGCTGCTGAATTCCGCTACGCGAGACTGATATCGGACCACAGTGCTAATGAGATTTACACTTCAGGATTCAGTGTATTCTGCTTTAAAAAAGAAACGATGAAAATGTGTAAACTGAAAACAAAGTTGATGGAGAGATGGAGAACCCGATGAAGAACAAGTGGCGTGTTCGACTTAAGAGTAGGCAGATCTACCGTAGTTATCTATGGACAGAGTCGCTCTTTCTAGTGCTGAGCTACACTAAGCTGCTGGCTTCATACAGTACAAACATGAGAGCTCTGTCAATCTTCTTGTGCAACTTGAAGCACGAAAGCAAATAAAGCCATTCCTCAAAGTGTTAATCATTTTATTTTGGTGCAGCTACATTGCAGCTCTTACATGCATCCACTGAAAAGGGCTTACTGATCATTTTTTTAGAGCGCAAATATTTTTTATTTTTTTACATTAATAAATTCTACAAACAATTATTTTTACAGGCAAACATCACAAAATATTTAAAGAATGTATTTGTATCATGTGTGCATATCATTCATCTGCTTGTCCTAAAGCAATTTAGTTTGTAAGGAGGACATGTTCAGTCATGACTGACCTTCATGCCTTAAACAGCAGTGATGTGCTTTGCATTTTGATTAACTGAAATACAGAAATAGGCTACAGTAATTTCAGACAGACTCCAACCTGATGTAGGGTTTCTCTCTTAGCCCTTACTGCTTTTCAGCAAACGAGGAAGGTAGTGATGACACATCTATTCAGATGGCAGCAAAAAAGAACCGAGAGAAGGTGAGATAATGTGTTTACACAAAGGGAGGTGCTGCAGAGCCATTATTTACACACTATCAAAAGACATATCTTATTCAGATTATCACAGAAGTCTACATATAAGTCTACCTTCACTCAGCCACTGCTAGGGACCAATCAGTGACAACTGGACATCAGTTGAAGGTCAGCCAGCAGCAGCAGCTGATAACACAACACATCTTTTCCTTACATTTCATTAGGAGCACATGTCACCATTATTCCTGCACCTAAGTAGAAACAGAGATGAATAGTAGAAACAGAGAAATTAGATTGTGGATGAGCCATCCATTCTTCAGCCAGCCCCCAGCCTCCACCTCAAAGCTCCAGTGTATGCCTGCATATTTGAAGACTGCAAAGGCCTATACTCTGTGGAGCATGGGAGATTTGTCAATAATTTGGCCTCTGGAGGACGGTAATCTTTACTCCGCCAGCCTTTAGCCCCCACGGTGCTTTGTGGGGGGAGGAGAGTGTCCCTTTGTGTCCCTTTTTAGGGTTCTCCCTCTCAGTGTGACACTGGACAAGAAGAAAACCTCAAAGCTGTTTTATTGTCTGATAAAGAGAAACAGCACCTTATGGTGTTCACTGTTTGAGTAGAGCTGCTATATCACATGAACACAGAAGTTTGAGATGCAAAATTTAAACAAGTCAAAGTCACAGTTACAGTTCAGTTGTAGTGGGTAATAAATGTCTATTTGACCAGATCTGTGAGAAAAATTCAATGAAACGATTAACATACAAATGAAAGCAATCTTCTGAGGGCTTCCCAAGGTTATACACTAATCCTTTCCCACATATCAAGAATTTAGAGGGAGTAGTAAAAGAACTAACTGAACTATTCAATATTTTTTTATTTGAACAATGGATTAAGTTATATAGCAGGAAGACAAGGCAAAAAGCTAGTTTTAAAAAGTGGAACATTTTTCTCAGAAGTGTTTCTCAGTGAGATGAGAGTTTCTCTGCTCTCATTTGTGAAAAGCGTGGGGCAGATCACCATTGTGCCCATTGTGCAGTGGGTCCTGGGTTCCTCCTGGTGACAGTGTCCAGCCTGATGTGGTGAGAGTATGCAGGTAGTTCTTGCAAGATGAAGGAATTGATACTATTGACTGGTTCCCGTGCTCGCCCGACCTAAATCTGATTTCAGTCCGTCTGATGCCTCCAGGTTCAGACTGTCCAGGAGCTCAGTGATGCCCTGGTCCAGATCTGGTAGGAGATCCTCCAGGACACTATCTGTCATCTCATTAGGAGCATGCCCCGATATTTTCAGGCATGCATACAAGCACATGGGTACCATACAAATGTCTGAGTACCATTTTTGAGTTGCTGCAATGAAATTGGACTAGCCTGCCACATAATTTTTTCACTTTGATTTTCAGGGTGTCTTTGAATTCAGCCATCTGTAGGTTGATAATTTTCATTTCCATTAAATGATGGAAATCCTTTCCTTTCATTCCTAACACATCACCCAGTCTGTATCAGTATAGATATCCTGCAGGATTTTTTTTTCCATTGAGATCCGATGGGTTTTCAAATTGTTCTTTTAATTTTTTTGAGCAGTCTGTTTTCTCAATGAGCTGATTATTTTCTACATAAAATTCCCTATATAGGGAGTAGGGAGTATGAATGAGTGAATGATCACTGATACAACAAAGGTATTTGAATTCTAAAATGGTCATCATGGCCACAGATGGTTTTATAAATCTCTGTAACTAGTAGAAACCATCAAGGAAGTAACTCTAATGTGGATTGGCTTTATAATAATTCGCACCTACACAGGCATACAGTACTTGTGACATTTTCTTAGCATATTTATGATGCTATGTTATTAATGGTGATGACAATATAGCCATTAGTGGCTTTTTTTAGGTGCCCTGCATAGAGGGCCTGAAGATTAATGATAGGAATTTGCTCTGTCTGACCTTACGTTACATATTCAGTGGCAAAGGAAATCAATGCTCTCTGATGAGACCTAGTTATGCTAAACAAAAGCTATTATTAAACTACCTGGTTTAATGAATGTATCTTATTATTACCTTTGGAAATATGTTCACGGTTTTCTTTTTCTTGTCTTTTTTCCCCTGAACAACACGGCACCATATTTAAAGAAGGCGTTCAATAGCTAGACTTTGATGATGTAATTTTAATATTTTATCACTATGGTAGAGGAACAAGAGAGGAAAAAAGACTAGAATAAATTTCATCTTTCATAAAAAACTTTAAACTGATCAGACTATCTGAGTATATCCTTAAAGCTCCAGGATAAGTAAGAAAGGGAATTCTCAACAACAGTCACTGAAAACGATTGATCTAAAGCTGATCAGAGGCATCGGCCTCACTCTATGCTTTGAGCTTCTTATCATTAACTATTCCATTTGACACCCTCACTACTCTGACTGCTCTTACAGCTTGAGGAGGGCCTTCTCAAAATCAGGTTTACTTCAGCTTTGTTGCATTTTCTGCCTTTCTTTTTCGCTAAATGCTGTGTCATATACTGCAGGATAGATGTTGAATGAAACCCCTGTATGGGCGCAGCTGCTCTATTATGGATTAGACAGCAGCAGAGTGTAGCTCTTACCTCATAAATAGCTGAGGGAATATTTTAGGACACTACAGCACATTGTGCACACTCTTTAGACACAAGCATTTCTCTGATGATGTATTTTTGTGTTTTGCAGAGGCACCGAATGCAAATAATTAATTGCTTTGTAGATCGACTTGGCCTTTTGTGTTGAAGAGTATATAGTAAATGCAGTAAAATAGCTCTGAAATGATCCTGCCAGCTGGAGCAATATTTCTGAAATTGACAGCAATTTCGTGAAGATATTGATTTGTTATAAATAGAAGCCAGGCTGTCATCATCCAAATTGTTGTCTTGATCTATAGTAGGTTTGCTGCCCAAGGTTACCTTAAGGACACATCCCTGTAGGGTGCGCTTGTTTTGCTGCACTTCCACACCCTCCCCGGCCTTATGTGTTCAACGTGCCAGCAAAATTCTGAGATACAGTTTATTTTTATCAGATAAGTCCTGGTATGGATAATTTATTTTTTGGGCATATACAGCATTTTTCCTTTAAATTAATGTGGAGAAACAGCATAAAATCCAGGTAGTCACAATACATTCTGTTAGTGTTTTTTTGTTGTTGTTGTTGTTAATTTTTTATTTAGACCTCTAGCTGAAAGAGGCACAAGAAAGCAGTAAACAAAATCTTGAGATTTTTCCAAAATATTCCTGTGTGGTTTGAATTTTTCTGAAGGGCACGCACACATTCCTCATTTATTTATTTATTTATTTACTAGATGCAGCTCCACAGTGACATTTTGTGCCTAAGGTGCATCCAGCGCAGCAGCAGCAGCAGCCTGAAGAGCTTCACATCTGCTACTTACAACGCACGCTCGGCTTCTCCAAGCACCTTCATCCGTCTCCACCTTTTGATCCAGCTAAATTTAGCCACCTTTTACCATTTCATCTCAAGTTTTCCTGTCCGTCACTGAAAGAGAGATCAGTTTAATCACTGAGGGAAGTGATGAATCACACTTTTCCACACCTGAGGAAAAGAGAAAGTGATTTCACACAAAAAGGAAGAAAGAAGAGCTTCATTGTGTAATGTTTTTTTTAAGTGTATTGTGTGTTATTTTTGGCTGTTTGTGAAGTGACAGATAAATGGCATCTTTCTTTTTTTTTTTAAAAAAAAACACTGCATGGACATTTTTGGGGAGTTTGAATGTTGAAACCCATTATTCTAAACAGTTTTGTTTTCTTCATGTATATATATGTACATGTATGTACAATGTGAATACATTATATCAACAGAGATCCTTATATTTTGTAAATTGGTTTGCATATTTGCCTTTTTGGTTTGTAAAGCCTTGCAAATATATGAAAGGCTTTTGTAGAGTTGTATTTTATGTGTAAATATCATTACTATCAGATACTGACACCAGCAACTGTTCAGTACATATGGTGCTGTGTTTATATAATTAATAAATCAATCTCACAAGATAGGGGTGAGGTCAAAGGGCCTGTTCCTGGGATGCAATAAGCAAATAAGCTGGTGCTCTTGAAGAAAAAGGAGGAAATTTTTGAAAATGTCCAGTTGGAAGTTGGTAATTTAGCCAACAATGTAGCCTCTGTCATAGATAAATGTGAAATATAACAAATGCATTTTTTAATGTAGGCTATAGATTAAAAAAACAAATAAAGTTAAAACATATATATGTGAGATTAAGTCAGTTAACCATTACTTTATAAATACAAATTTTACCCCTAAATTATCTCTAAATACCTGAGGAATACTGCCCACTCTATTTTCTAATAAGTGAAACAAACTTTGCAGCTAATGAAATTGCATTTATCAGGTTGTATAGCCCCAGTACCACTCACCCATCCTCACAGAAGCTGAAAGTGAGGTTAAAAAAAAAACCTTCACCATTCCCCTTTGTTCAGGAAAAAACATTTTCCTTCGCCCTGTCTGTCTGGCTGTCTGGCTCTGTTGGCTCTGTCTCTGCTATTATTAGCACAGAGGAAGAGGAAAAACACACAGTCATGGCTTGGTTAACAGAGAGCACCGTGCCACAAAATGATTTGGCACTTTCTGCCAGACAGGAAAACAGCAACATTTCAAGCAAAATGTAAACATGTTTCACTGAATATTAAGTTGTTTATAAGATAGCTATCTTTAATAGCTGCTGACAGACAATTTTGGCTTATTCAGTTAGTACCTACCTCAATGACCCATTTTCTTAAATGTGGCAAACCGCTCTCATTAATTTGTTGGTTTTCTTTGTCTTGTTGATATATTTTTTGATTTGTTTCTTTATCTGTATATACTCTGTGCCTCTCTTCTGTCTAGACTAGAGGAGCTCTGTCTCTCTGTGAGCGGTCACTCCCTAAGGCTGCAAGAGCACAGCAAGATGCTAGCAACAAATTCCAAGGCAACAGCAGCAATAGCCCAAATTAACACTTTGTTTACTTGTATGATGACTGGGCTATGCATAACTACTATATTTTTAATTCACAATAGCCAGATAGATTCAGAAAAGCAGAGACTGTGAGTGTCGGGATGTGTCTGTGTTTTTGTGGTCACCTCACAAAAACAGGTGATGTTACTGTGTTTTCTACAAAACACTGTCCCATAACCACAAAACTGACTAAAAAAACAAAACGATTCTGTCTCTACACGTTGTAATGGATCAATTTAGAAAACAGAAATAGATAGGTCAATGAGATGCTGGTCCTTTTTAGGTTTCTGGATGTCCCTTTCTCTGTGATGCGTCACAGACTTTAATATGTCTGCAGAGCTGACACCTCAGTCCAGTGAAGAGGAATGGCTTTGATCCAGAGAAGCTGACAAACTGGCGAAATTTATGGGCACAGCCTGCTTGCTGCACAGCCTGATTCTCATTTCCACCCCCCTACCACAGCCCTACAATGACACTTATCACCAGACAGAACATAAAACATGCCTCTCCCTCAACACAGTCCGTTTTATTTTCAAGATTGAAAAGATGAAGACAAGAATAAAAAGAATTGCCACAGTCAATGAGGAATGTACACATATACACAATATTTAGTAACCTCTCAAATTCAAAATTCAGATGGAATTCCTGAAAGGATCTTATATTTGAGGCTGAATGCTGGGTAAATGTGTGTAAAATGATACATGAGGTGTCTAAAGACATTTGTTTTCCCACGGATGAGTAGTTTATTCAAGTCACTGATTAATAGTAAATGGGCTGCATTTAATACCATTTTATGTATTGTAACCTTGAGGTTACACAAAGCGCTTTAAAATTTGTTTCTCATTCACTCACACACACAAACACACACGCACAAACTCACACACACAACTTGCAGGTATTGGCAGCATCATCACATGGAGGGGTTGGGAATCAAATTTCTAACCCTGCTAACCTTCTTTAGCGCCTGAGCTATGCAAGCACTAAAAATAAATTGAGAATCTTTTCAAAAATGATGCCAGAGATTTTGTCTGTATCTTATTTAATTAAAAAAACAAATAAAGAAAGGGTCATGCTGCAAGATTGCACTGCATGATGAATGAGAACGTACCTGTGCCTAAACTCTGCACATGGCATGTCTAACAGTACCACAATGTACCAATGATACTGCACTAAGATGTGAGAAATTATTGGAGGAAACTGTCTTTTTCTATGTATTGTAGGCTCATTTTGTTTGTTGTGCTTTCCATTCGGTAATACAAAGTTTACACAACACTGCAGATATGTTAATATAAGAATATGTGCAATAATTACAGAATGACACACTTGAGAATTCAGCTAACTGCAGTGCATATAGATTGCAGTGGGACTGCAGGCACAACCTGCTCTGATAGCTTTCAGCAGTAAATTTTAAATTAATCCCAGATTGGACAGAGTTTCCAACAGGAATCATTTACACCCAGTACAAAGCAGTACAATATTTCATTTGCTTTTATAGCCTTGTAAAGCTCTTATGGGTTTTCGACGGTTATGAAGGAGGGACAGGGTGGCTAAGGTGAAACTCAAAATAGAAAGTTGAAGCGCTCTTCAAATTTGAAACAATCAGAGCGGGGGGGGGGCTGTTTTGTAACAGGGCTTTTACAGTAGCCTTTCACCTCAAGACTTCCATTCAGCAGCATTGCAGAGGTATAAATCTTTGAAGAACTGCAATGTGCATCACACATGCACACGCAGTACTGAAGCTGCCCCACCCAATCACTGGGCAAAAGGAGAGATGGGCTAATTAGGGATAATCCATGAGGTCTGAGGGCTTAATGTCTGGGTCTCTGTTTGTGGTGTGGGGCAGGGATTGGGGTACAGGGGTCAATGCACAGCACAGCCTTAGGTAATCCATCATATCTCTGTAATGCACATCTTCATGGTGGCCCCTTAGAAGCTTCAAAGTGACATTGTTTTCCAGCTTCTCTTGGCTAAAAACAAAGGTCACAGATAAAATGATTTTCCTTTGCTAGAGGAACATTTATAAACAATGCTGGCACTCAACACCGAGTGTCATCTGTCAGTCAAAATTATGTTTTTCTTTGATTTGCTTTGATGTAACCTACGCAATGCCTTACTTGTTAGTTATTAGGTTATTTGTTGATGTATTTTGTATTAAATACCTACATTTTCAAGTTGTCACTAAATATGACATTTCTTTCCACTAAAAATGCTATAGTAGCATAATATCCAACTTCTCCTCAGGACTGTATTTAAGAGCTTGTTATCGATCATAGATTCTCACCAATCAAACAACTGCAGTATGCATCTCTGCAATTTCCAGTCGTACCATCAATAGGATGTATGAACAGATATGAATGATGCGTGCATAGATCTAACACTAAATGGAATAAATGAATATAAACTGGTATCTGTTGCATACTTGCTAGTAGGGAATCCTACCCCATCATAATAAAGAGACACAATGAAATGCTGTGCAGCCTCAGTTATTTCAAGGTTTTATTGATATGGTGTCATACAGCAGTACAAGTAATAATAGTAGTAAAGAGAAAAGCATGTCAACTACATTCAATCCATATGCTTTTGTTGCCATTGCAATTATAATAAACACTACCAAAGAGATTATAATGACTGAACACCCCACTGAACAGAGTCGTATGCATCAAACACATGGTCAGAAGCTGCTGGTGTTTTAAGGCATTTTACATCCTACAATATTTGTTCTACAGTATGGCTAAATATTGATTGTTGGTTTTGAATTTGTGACTTACTGATAATTGCTTTCCAGAGAATGTGCATTTAGAAAAGTTTGGCAGTGCTGTAGAAGTGGCATTTTTCTTCTGACATCCATGAAAGCTCTTTTGGTTTACAGTGTAAGGATAAAGGCTTGACATTTGCAATCATGAGTAATCCATCCATTGTTATAGTGTATACTATAAAATGTTGTTTCTGTGGGTTCATAGCATCTTCCATTTGACACTATAATTCACACAATTAATGAACCTATGAAATCAAAATGCCCGACTTTCAGACTTGCTATTCTCACTCAACACATAATTCCAGTTATGATAGGCCACTGTGTAGAGAAATAAACACACTTAGTACAGTACTATCATTAGGTTTTGTTATCATTCTTAGTGTTAGTGCAGTTTGTCAGGGCATTAATCACCATGACCAGCAGCAAGAGAATAAAGATAGCTGTGTTAAGAGTTGGCAGTGCACAAGCAGAGAAAACAAGCTACAAGTCTCCTGTAAGCTACTGAAGGATTTCTAGTGGTGAGGTCACACTACAACAGACGTATTATCCAGTCACGGCCACAGTTTAAAAGAGAGATTGCGAGGTTTCAAACACATTATGGTTTCAATGAAACGTTGTGAGTTTTGTTAGCATGACTTTCTTCAGGCTAAGTGATATGGTATCAGTTCTCAGGTTGTGCTTCATGGAGAAATGGTGTCACGCAGCCGATGTGTAAAGTTTGTCGCAGCCTGATCGCTGGATCATTATGAATCTCATGCATTTGTGCTACAGCATTTATAATTCAGTCTTTAACTGACTTCAGAGAAGAGTATTTTCTTACATTAGCTCTATTCTCTAATGTCTCAAATCTAACCTAAAGGTCTAACAAACACACGTCTAATGCAGTCATTAAAAGGTGATGACACATTTAACTTCAAACAAGAAAAATGTGTTGAATGAGTAATTTGCTGAAGGATTCCGTGCAAGTATGACATCGCATTATACCATGCAAATTATATCTGAATAATACATTTTCTTCCTTGTCTTGATTCTTACTCTCATTCAAAAAGCTACAGTAATACACTTTTGTCAATGAAACTTTTCCAGGAAGTCAAAAAGGGTCAGTGCTTCACTCCTTCAACCAACCTCAGTGCACTCAAATCTCCTACAATGAAAAGAGAAACTGTGCAAAAATTTGATTTAAGCAGGATATTCTTTTCACTAAAAAGGCTCAAAATGTTGGCTCAGTAAGACATTATCATTTATTACTGTTTATATTATCTGTTTTCTTATGTAGACTGTGTGCTTCCTTACTAAAGAGAAATAATTATATTTATATTCTATAAGTGGGTGCATACCCATACCAGCTGATGTGTTTTGGATCTTTTTGCCATAGCGTGGAATGTGTTGAGAACAATTCACAGATTGTGGAAGAAATGCACAACCAGAGTTGTTGTTATTATTATCTACAGTGTGTCAGTACATATTGATTAGTGAGAAATACCAAGAGAATAATGTACTGTGAAAGACCATACTCCTGAAAGAGATGCTACCTAAGTGCTTGATATTGTTTGAAGTTGAGAACAAGAGAGAACAGATGTACTGGGGTTTTGTATGGTGTGATGGTTCTAATAGCATTATAATGGATTTCCCTTGGGGGAACAGCTGTGGGGGACAAAGGGGACAAGGACACCAACACAAAACAAACCTGTAGATCCTGCACTCTAATCACATCCAACACACACTAGTTCAGATATGAAAGACAATCTTACTATGCTTTTAGGATGGGGGATGAAGAGAGGTATGGGTTTGCAAGGCAAAGTGAAGCTTTAGGGCTCAACATCAGGCTTACAGTAGGCTCTTAGTTTTTCTGATTGGTGGGAATATCATCTTGCTGCTTCTCCATCTTCTTAGTAGTGACAACAGTCTCCTCATAAACTTCGCGCTGAGACACCTTGCCACTGGACTTGTTCTCCTGCTGCTGCTCCTCGTTCTTGCCCTCCTTCTTGGAGCCCTTGCCAGAGCTGGTGTAAATGCGGGTCTGGTAGCTGTAGCCCTGCCCCACTCCAGCACTTATGGAGGGACTGGGATAGGTGATGCCTGTCCCAATGCGGGTCTCCTCTCCCTCCAGTAGTTTCCTGCAGAGATGGTCATAAATTGACAGGTTTTAGGAAAGGACATAATAGAATGAGAAAGGCAAATGCTACTTTTCTATTAGAGAAGAAACATACCTATATGCTGCAATTTCAATATCCAGTGCCATCTTGACATTCAGCAGATCCTGATACTCCCTCAGGTGACGAGCCATCTCGCTCTTAGTGGTCCTCAGATCATTCTCCAGCTCTGCCATGCTTTCCTAAGCAGAACATTAAACACAAAAGTAGGCCAGAATTCAATATTTAAAAAGGTGAAGACAATAGTATGTGACCACATGTCTTGCAGCAGCCAAACAAAGACCTCTGTCGATCCCATTGTTAACATGCCAAGGGTGTAGTTGGGAATTTGAGTTATTTATTTATTAAACAAGTTTTTTGCCTCCATATATTTTTTACTAAGAATCCGAATCAAGTGAGTACTTGTTTAAACTCATTATTTTACTTATTTAGAGCATTTACGATGGGCGTTGTCAGATGCAGCTGGGCGCACTCCCCGAAGAGAGTTCGTTTCAGCACCACGGACAGAACCCGACAGAAAACGCCTGTCTCGATATTATTATTATTGCCATATTATTACTATAAACTATATATATATATAGTAGCCTATTAATCTGAATGAAACTTTTGTTAGACTGATACTTAATATCGGATTTTTATTTTAGTAGAAACATGCTGATAAGCGGTCAATAAAGTCAAGCAAAATTACCTGATAGTTTCCGATCTCCACATTGTGTCTATCCTCCATCTCCCGGAGCTGCTTTTCCAGAGACTCGTTGGTTCCTCTCAGACTCTCGATCTCGATGGTCTTGGACTGCAGCTGCCTCCTGAACTCGTTCAATTCCTCCCTGCTGGCGCGGATGGCCTCGTTACTACGGGTAGCCTGCTCAGAAAGATCTGCAAACTTGCTCTTGTACCACTCCTCGGCGGATTGCAGGTTCTTTGAAGCCATGGACTCGTACTGGCTGCGAATCTCTTTGAGGGCGGAGGTGAGATCCGGCTTGGACACCTCCATTTCAACAGACACCTGTGCAGCCTGGATCATATCCGTCAGCTCGGCCACCTCTTCTTCATGCACCTTTCTGAGGAAGTTGATCTCGTCCAGGAGGGATTCCACCTTCTTCTCCAAGTCCAGGCGCACCATGGTAGCATCATCCACATCTTTTTTGAAAGCTTTGAGGGTGGCCTCCGCCTCCTCTCGGGCACGGAACTCCTCTTCGTATTTGCCCCTGAGCTTCTGCAGGTCGTCCTCGATATTATCCCTCTCGATCATTAACTGGGACTTCTCCCCGTTCAGTTCGTCGAGCTGGGAGCGCAGTTCGCGGATCTCTTGTTGATAGAGCTCTGCCAGCCTAGACGGCTCGGCCTGGCGCTGGCGCAGAGCAATCAACTCCGTCTCCAACACTTTGTTCTGCTGCTCCAAGTTGCGCACTTTCTCGATGAACATTGCAAAACGGTCATTAAGACCTTGCATTTGTTCCTTTTCATTTGTGCGAATGATTTTAAACTCATTGTTGAGGACGCTAGTCTGTGTCAAATCGAAGGTCTCCACTGGCATAGGAGAGAAGGAGCGGCCAGACTTTCTGCTGAAAGAGCCCAGGGATGAAACGTTGCTTCGGGACAGAGAGGAGGAACGGTATCCTCCGCGAGAGGGCACGTTCATCGCGGTGCGCGATGGAGAGGACGCATAACGGGGAGAATCCCCGAAAATCCTCCGGTAGGAAGAGGACGAAAAGACTTCAGATCCGTAGCTCATCTTCGCTTGCGTGGAGACAGAGCAGAGCAGTGGGCGCGTCTCCTTTATATAGGGGGATCGACCCAATCACTAATTAATGCCAGACGGTAACATCCGGACTCGGTTTGTTCCAGATGCGTCAGGCAGTCCAGTGTTTATAAGCAAACCAACAGAAAGCATTCCGGTAAAGATGATTTTCCTTTAATGAGAATTAGTCTATAATAAATCTGACATCACTCCAGGTGTGGATGCCTGACATTTTGCGTTCTGTAGAGCAGATGGAACTGTCCTTTTTGGCGCAGTGGTGTTGTATCCGTCTCTGACCGCTTGTTTATTTAAAGCAAACAGTTGTGAAAATGTAGCAAATATCCAGCTTAAGGCATCCTTTAGCAGTAGTTTCCTTTAGTCTATGTTCAGTGTTTCTGTGGCTGAGAAAAATCTCTGAAAACCGAATTCCATCTAGTGCACTTTAGTCTACAAATTCTCAGCGTTGATTTATTTATTTTTTATGCAGAATGATGACGGTGCAGTTTACTTTCAAACTTTTGTCTTTATCCACACCAGCTGCAGGACAGCTATAGGTAACATCAGTAGAATACTCTTCTTCAAAACACAGTACTGACGTCATCTACAACGCACCAGTATGCAGTTTTCTAATGACATCTGTTTAAATAATGTAGTGTATACAGTAAATGGATCTGCAGATGTACAGATTCAAAACAATGTGACCTCAGGAGAATCTCATTGTATGTCTTTGTATGTCTCTCAAAATGAGAATTCGGCTAAAATGAATGAACGAAGAACTACTAAAAGTTATTTTTGGCGCAGAATGTGTTTTCCTCTGCCGTTCAGAGTACCTGCTAAGAAACATCAGCAGAAAACGCAATGAGAATTTTGCATTTGAAGATGAATATGTTGTGATGTAAATAGCAGACTGCATTTTATGCGCAAGATATAATCGGCGTTGCATTTCCAAGAAAATGATTTTAAATACTATCTAGGGTTACTCTGACTGCTTGATGATTATTTGCTCTGTTTTGGTGTAGTATAGAAAGTTTGGTCAAGCAGCATCCCAGTGGCAGGCCTTTGCTGCCCTCTTTTGTCAAAGAGCGTTGCATTGCAAGCAAAAGTGACTGTCCAATGCTGGTTACGTCTGTATTAACTGCCACAGTGAATGTATCCTGGTGTGTTTGACATTTTCTCTTTAATACTTTCGGAACTCTGAATTCTGGTTTATTATTAAGCATTTTCTGTTTTAATTATAGTCTGAGTTTTGTTGTTTAGAGTTCTTAGTTTATAGTTTTCAGGTTATTCTTTGTTTTTGTAACCAAAGAAATGCTTCAGTGCCTGTTCTTTAGTTCTTATTGCTTTTTTATTCTGGTTTTTGCTGGGTTTTTTTGGCGTTTAGAGTTGTTTATATTTGTTTCTGAGTTTGGAAGTAATGAATTATAAATATTCATGCCCAGAATCATTCAGATCTGTGCTCAATCTGGGCTATTTCTCCTAGACTGGTCTTGGTATAATCATACAGAATTACAGTTACAGTGGTTGGGAGTGGAGTGGGAGTGGGAGTGGGGTGAGGACTGACTTTTGAAGTGAAAATACATTTGGTGACACATTTTTTATTGTTCTGACCTCTTACTAAAGCTGTATATATTTTTTTAAATGTCTGAGAAACAAATATAAGTTTCCCCTTTATTTTAGAGCGATATGACAAGACAATGACAGTTTTCAAACTGTGAATATGGATACCACAAATAAAAACCACAGTTATCACATTAACCTTAAAAGTCCATCCATCCATTTTCTTCCGCTTATCTGGGACCGGGTTGCAGGGGCAGCAGCCTAAGCAGAGAAGCCCAGACCTCCCTCTCCCCAGCCACCTCCCCCAGCTCACCCGGGGGGATTCCAAGGCGTTCCCAGGCCAGCTGAGAGATATAATCTCTCCAGCATGTCCTGGGTCTGCCCCGGGGCCTCTTCCCGGTAGGACATGCCCGGAACACCTCACTTAAAAGTCAAAGTCTTATTTATTTCAGACACACGTCAGATGATGTAAATTACTTACCATCATTTTATTGGTGGAAAGTTAGGGGTACTTTTACTGAAGTAGATTACTTCAGGTAGGCTACGCCAGCTGAATATTAATTTTGCGCCATCATTCTTCCACTTCACATTTTTCACAGAGGAATGCTGTTATTTTCATATGATATTTTGAAATATAATACATTGAAAATCCCTTGTCTTTTATGTAACAACCAGTTTTGCTGGTGAAATCTTACTGTAAAAAAAGGTTCAAAGCGTTGTCATATTTAAGGCCGCAGTGAGGACCCAAATGCAGGATGAGCTAGAATGAACTAAAAGTGAGTTTTGCTGGCTGATATAAAAGGTAAAAAAAATAACAAACTCCAAAAGGTGAAGAAAACAGTAATACAAAAATAAAACACAAGAAACTAAGAAATGAATCCAAAGGAAATGAGCAGGGCATATTCACTGAAATATGAATTTTAATTTTGCCAATGATGAGAGATAGGGATTTTTTTAAATTTTTGAAAAATTTTGGCGACCTTGACCTTTGACCTTGAAAATGAAAACATATGTTGTTGGAGCACGAAGGAATATTTCAACAAAGTTTCATCAATTTTGCTAACAAACAAACAAACAAACAAACAAACAGAAGGGAAAACAGAACCTCCCGCCACCTATAGGTGAGTCTGGTAAAAAAAAAAATCAGAGAATCAGGGGAAAACAGAAACCGGAAGTAAAATTAGCACAGAATAAGACAGAAAACTGAACTTCAAAGTAAAACAGGAAACAACTAAAAAGCATGTCATGTACAGCTGTGTGGCAGCATTTGGACCCAGTTCCTGTCTCCCAGGAATAAACTCAAAAACAGTTTTATTGCTGCTAATGCTCAGAAAACAAAACAAAACATGTGCAGAGCAGGGCAGAAGCAGATCACATTTAAAATACAGGAGCACAGAGCAGGGATACACAACCAATGAGGAAGGATGTGACAATAAACTAAAACAAACTGAGGGAATAATTACATAAGATGATGAGGAAGGGACACTGCCTTATTGCTGATGTATTTGTAACCATGGGAATTACACCCAGTGTTTAGCTATTGCATAACACTCACAACTCAGTTTTGAACATTATACATAACAGCTAGACAGATAAATGTATAAGAATAAGTAAATTATGTAGGTAAAGTTTATTTATTAAGCGCTTTTCACAAACAGTTACAAAACACTATACACAGTGAAAACAAACAAACAAACAAAATAAATAAATACAGGAATTAAACAGCATAGTAGCCAATAAAAAGAAACAATAGAACACCATAGAATGAACAGGTAGTTCAAAAATAAATCATAATATTTGATAAAATTCTCAACTGAAAGCCTGTTTAAACAAAAAAGTTTTTGACTGCTTTTTTAAAAAGAATCCACAGAGTCAACTAAACAGTTGCAGTGGTAGACTGTTCCACAGCCTTGGTGCCTCAAGGCTGTGCTCAGCATAACACAGGAGTAGAATAGATATATTAAAATACAATAAAAATCAGCATTAAGATGATGGAAGCGTAATCAGAACCTTGAAAAGTTTCCTAAGTGACCATTTAATAATCTGTTTGCACTGGAAAAAAATGATTAGCCTACGCCTAATCTTTATCAGTCTCTGGGTTGAGCCTGAGGGCAGAACAGTGAACTCTGAACGGTAATATTTCAGATATTCACAGCTGCATTTATGATGTCCAGAATGAGCATTCACATATCTAACAGTCATAATTATAATACAAGATATCTCCAATGAAAAACAAATTTTAATATTTGTTATCGCTGTGTAAAACTGTCATATCCCTAATTGTATTAATACAATTTTAAATTTCTACATTTGGAAATGACTAGTAACAATGCAATTGCAAAAATTCACAAATGTATATGAGAGCAGGTAGGTGATGTGCCATTGGCTATCCACCATTTATACATTGCTCATAAAATTTAAACAAACCTTTTAAAAATACATTGGATCTCAGTGGGGGGGGGAATCATGCAGGAAATCTATACTGATATGGACTGGGTGATGTGTTAGGAATGAAACAATGGCACATCGTTTGATGGAAATAAAAATGATCAACCTACAGAGGTTTGAATTCGAAGACACCCTGAAAATCAAAGTGAAAAAAATGATGCAGCAGGCTAGTCCATTTTGCCAAAATTCAATTCACAATGTTTCTCAGAAATTTGTATGGCCCCCATGTGCATGTATCTGTATCATGGTGCTGTGTGGCAGGAGTGGGTAGACACCAAAATGCAGGACTCAGGAGAGGGTGAACTTAAAGTGGTTTATTAGAAAGTAAAACAGAAGACAAAAACAAATCTACACTGGGAAGGGCGCTAAACCAAAAACCAGGGAGGAGCAGGGAGACACACAGCAAGGGAACACTGAAGACAACGCAACAAAGGGCAGATGAAGACTGAGGGCTTAAATACACAATAGGTAATCAGGGCAAGAGGAAACAGCAGGGCACAGCAGGTGAAGCAAATGAGACTAACAACATAGGGGAAGCAAAACTAAACACAAAGCACAGGGAACACAAGACTGGCAAAATAAAACAGGAAGTGGCGAAACAAAGAACACGCAGACTTGACAGGTGTAACTGGCACAAGGACACCAGACAGAGACGCAGACCTGACACAGGGAAACACAAGGGACCAGAATAAACTGAGGAATACAAAAGAAAACCAATAACATGATCAGAGAAATAACTGAAACAAAACCAAGAAAACAAAACACTGGGCCACCGGCCCAGGACCATGACAGTATGTACATCTGACGATGTTGGGGCATGCTCCTAATGAGATGATGGTTGGTGTCCTAGGAGGATCTCCTCCCAGATCTGGACCAGGGCATCACTGAGCTCCTGGACAGTGTGAGGAGCAATCTGGTAGCATCAAATGGACTAAAACATAATGCCCCAGAGGTGTTCTGTTGGATTTAGGTCAGGCGAGCATGGGGCCAGTCAATAGTGTCAATTCCTTCATCCTGCAGGAACTGCCTGCATGCTCTCACCACATGAGGCCGGGCATTGTTGTGCATCAGGAGGAACCCAGGATCCAGGTCCCACATCCAGGACCCTATGGGGTCTGACAATGGGTCCAAGGATTTCATCCCATCCCTATGTCAGTGGCCTCTACCTGTAAAACTATTCCTGATTTGGGGTTGTCTCATTGTTGCCCCTCTAGTGCACCTGTTGTTAATTTCATTAATACTAAAACTGATCAACTTGATCTTATCTGTTCTACTTGGATTTCTGATTGAATGCCCAAACCACCTCAACTGGCTTCTTCCAATCTAGTCCTGGCTGAGAGGCTAGATGAAGAGCAATTTACAAGATAAGATAAGATAAGATAGTGTTTATTTGTCACATGCGCAGTTATACACAGTACAATGCACAGTGAAATGTATTTTGTACATGCAACATATATACACACACATATAAATAAGAAGAATAAAAATAAAAATAAGTCATTCACGCTATACATTATATACTATACACACTTTACATGGAATTATAGATTATTATAATATTTACATTGTGCAATAATAGTCCAGTTTAGGGCTCAGAGTTGAGCAGACAGATGGCTTGTGGGTAAAAACTCTTCTTCAACCTTTCAGTCTTAGTCCTCAGGCAGCGGTAACGCCGGCCTGATGGGAGCAGGGAGAAGAGAGAGTGTCCGGGGTCGCTGGGCTGTTTGAAGATCTTCATGGCCCTCAGCTTGCACTGTTTGGTGTAAATGTCCTGCAGGTTGGGGAGGGTGGTTCGGATGGTCCGTTCAGCTGAACGAACCACCCGTTTTGTGGGACGGGTATTTTGTGGGAAACTGAGGACAGGCAGAGCTGGACGGGAGCCAGCAGAATAAACTAAGAAATTTCACTAAACAGGGTACAGACTGAGAGAGAGCACACAGCAGGCAGGAAGCAATGACAACAGACGACGCAAGAGAGAACTAGCGAAACAAAGACAATATATACACACCAAGAAATGAGGGAAATGTGACACACCAGGGAGCACAGCTGAACAGAATCTGACTAACAAGACTAAGGAAGCAAAACAGAATATCAGGCTCAACACAAAAGGACTACCAAAGCTAAACAGTGTCCTAGACCCAGGACCATGACCCATTCTGCTATTGACTCTTGTTTGTTGTTTATTGGATTGGATGATTCAAATACAAAGAAACAGGACATACTGGCAATTTAACAGTGCATTCATTTAACAAACAGGGGCCTCACTAGCATGTGTAAGAACCATACACAGCCTGGTACCTCCTCCTCATGCTGGTCACCAGCTTGACCTCGCACTGCTGCGGGATGACATCCCATTCTTCAACCAGCATTTGTTGCATGCCAGCCAGCGTGGTTGTGTTGGTCACTCTGACACAAACAACACACCCAAGCTGATCCCACAGGTGTTCAATGGGATTGAGGTCAGGATTGCAGACAGGCCATTCCATCCTCTCCACTCCCAAATTCTGAAGTAGTCTCTGATAAACCCCGCTCTGTGGGGGCAAGCGTTGTCATCTTTGAGAACAGAGTTCGGTCCCAGATTGTGGAGATATGGGATTGGCACTGGTTGCAGAATCTCATCTTGATATTGCTCTGCATTGAGATTGCTCCCAGTGATAATCCACATACTCAACTCAGCTGCTCAACCCACAAGCACATTTTCCTTAAAAATGTGCCACCATTTAAAGGGAAATAAACAGGCTTTCTAACAGTATAAGATTTATTGCCAAGATGCATTGTTAGAACAAAGAAACAATTGACCACTAATTTCCTTACTTTTTGTGCTAATTTTTTTAAAATGTATTTTTAGTTTAATAAGCCATTGCACATTGTGGTGGTCTTCATGCTAATAAGATCCTAACTCCTCAGAGTCTGCAGCCAGTCTCAGCCTCCTCTGCCTGACAGGATGATGTATAGCTATGCTAACTAGTGCATCACTTCAAGCAGTAGTACTGAATTATAATATTCCTATTAACTGTTGACTGGACTAGGCTTCAGTACTAAAGCTTTCTTTGTCATATTTATCAAGTCAGTCAACCAAAACCACATGCAAGTAATATATCAGGGTGTGGACAGCATAAATCCTTTTGAACTGGCCTTCACTTTCCTGTGGCTCATGTTTAAAAGGTCTACAGTCCATTGATGTATGCGTGCTATCTCTCCTTGTATCTCTGAAGGTCTTTTAGAAGTCACCACTAACTAGAAGCTGGGGAATAGGCTGTCTGGGCTGACGGAGAAGCGAATGGGGTCCCCCCAAGAGGCTCCATCAGTTCCCGAAAGCTCACACCTCAAACAGATTCTCTTTCATGTGGACTATTAGCATCAGGTAGCGCTGTAGCCCACTGCTTTGAAGTCAACACAGATATCAAAGGATCAGGAAGAGATAGGGAAAGGCGACATAGACGAGGACTGTATGTAGATATGACTGGTACACTGCATGTGAATGAGCACACTGCAGAATAAAAACTGCTGGATGCAGCATTAATATCATAACTGACAGATCACTAACTCACTACATTCCCCTCATTAAAATCATGACAAATAATTAAATGTTTATTGTAATTGTTTGTCTGGGAGACAAAATCATTCATGTAATGGCACAAGTAGTTCGCTAGTACAAACTGAGACTAGGCCACTGGCAGCACAAGATGTCAGAATTTTCAACCGTGCCAAGGGGAAGAGTGTTGAAGGGTAAGTTGTGTGAATGTGTCAAACACACTGCTGTCACTGAAAAATGTTCATCTGCTTTTCCCAGTGCTAAAAAAGTGCATATTCCCAGTACTAAAAAAGAGGGTCATGGCCCAGCACTCCAGATGTGTTTCTCACACACCACTTTGTGCAAAGACTCGTCTCTGAGTGATGAGCTTCAATCCAAAGCAGTCCATGCAGCACGATCGCTGCAGGGGAGGGAGATTTAGCTGAAGTGCTTCCACCCTTCACTGTTAATCCTGTGGCTGCAGAGAGGAAGAGAATAACACAGGGAGGTGCATGTAACCAAGGAAGGTTTTGCAGGTTCAGCCAAGTGTGAACACCAGATATGTGGGGTACTGGAAGGAAGCCCGATACCCACTTACCCAGGGCCTTTGCCATAAAACAGCACAATTGTGTATAGACATGCACAAAATGCACACATTCACACACACACATCCGTGTATGGGCAAGTGGCTTGGAGAAATAGTCCAAGACTTTTTTTTTGAGTCTAAGGCAAAATGCGTAATAATATAACTGACAGTTGAAGGCTTGTTTTGAAATCACTTTCTAGTTACTACCTTATGCAGAATATAGTTCCATACTATTTTTTTTATTATTTCAGTGTTCAGGTTGCACTGAAGTTTTCAAAATAGAACACAACAACACTATCACGAGCACAAATTTTTACTTAATGTCAATACTGCAATACTATGTTTGTATTTAATAGATTACAGTTATGCAACAATGTAGCTTAGCTATCAAGTGTTCGGTATTATGGGGTGCAACAAAAAAGTTGCTGCTCCGCCAACCCCTCAAAAGATTAGTGTCTAGCTTAATTTATTTAATTTATGCTGTCTTCGATCAAGTAAGCCATATTTTAGATGTTAATAAATAACTTCATAAAACCTTAAAAAAAAGAAAGAAAAATGCAAACTGTAATCCTATATTTTCTTGTAACATGATATCTCAGGTTGATCAACCAATCAGGTTTTTATATTGAACCTCAATGAAAATAAACCTTTCATAGAACTTCAAAGATTATTCCTTTATAAACTCCATCAATCTCAATCACTATGTGATACATTGTTCTTAAGCTTAGGCAAAACTCTTCTGTGCTGGTTGATGTAAAACAAATTGCTATCAGTGTGTAACACACACCTGATTTAAAACTTCAGTATACTCTGAAATATAAACAATCACTTGGTGCTGCTTGATCAGTATTCTTTGAACTCCTTTAGCAAAGTATTAAATGTAATAGACATAAATATTGACAGCCACCCAAAGTCTAAATTTTGCCAAATGATTGGCTTTTTTTCCACCAGCTTATCCAGGGAAACACCAAGGTGATCCCAGGCCAGCAGAGAGATATAATCTTTCCAGCATGAGGCCAACATGACCACATCATCCGCAAAAAGCAGATATGAGATTCTGAAGTCACCAAGGCAGAAACCTTCTACCACTTGGCTTCTACCACCTTTTGAGTCACCTGTTGTTTTGCCAGAATCAATTTGAGATAATCCAAAAGTCTTTTCCATGGCCTCTCCAAACTCCTCCCACACCTGAGTTTTTGTTTTTTACCTGGAGCTGCATTCCGCTTCACCTGCTGGTACCTATCAGCTGCCTCCAAAGTCCCACGGGCTAACCAAGGCTGATAGGGCTCCTTCTTCACCTTGATGGCTCCATTCAGCTTTAGTGTCCACCATCTGGTTCGAAGTTTACCACCATGACAGGCACCAACCACTTTGCAGCCGCAGCTACTTGTGGCAGCCTGAACAATGGAGGTTTGGAACATGGTCCATTTGGACTCAGTGTCCACAGCCTCCCCCGAAGACTGGGTTCTTTGAACTGCCATTCAGTGCATAAGCACAAATGACAGTCAGGACCTGTTTCCCTGTGCCTTCAGGCTGGGGAACATCATCCACTGGTAAAAACTCTAATGTGCAGGCAGCAAGTCTAGGGGCAACAAAGATACCCATCCCCACCTACTGCCTCTCACCAAGGGTAACTCCAGACTGGAACACAGTCCAGCCCCTTTCCAGGAGACTGGTTCCAGAGCCCAGGTATATCTATCCAGTATCTCTCAAACTCAAGCACTAGTCTGAGTTCTCTGATGTTCCATTGGGACATGGAACATCAGAGAGGTGATGTTCCATGTCCCAAATGCCAGCCTCAATAGCCAGGGATCTGTCCATTAGGGCCTCTGCCCTCAGTCGCCACCCAACACACTCTGCACCTGGGCCTACAGGAGGTCAGGGCCATGTCTCCTCTTCAGGCTGCACCCAGCCAGGCCCATGGGCTAAGTGCCTCCCCGAGCGCTCTCCCTAGGCCTGTGTCCAGGGTGGGGCTCTGGTAACCCTATCCTGGCAAGGGTAACTGTTCCCTTGATCTTGCTCTTATAAGGGTTGTCTGAATCGCCCTCACCTAGGACCAATTTGCCTTTGGAGACCCTACCAGTGGGCAAAAGCCCCTGACAACATATCCCCTGGGATAAAAGGGACACACAAACCCCTCCATGATGATAAGGTGGTGAGTCGTCAAGAGATTATTCTATCATATGATGAGCAATCATAATCTTGGTCCATGATGTATGTGGGAAAAGTAGTTTTCATACAACATTCAAGCTCAGTAAAGTTATATGCACTGATAAACTGGAGGTGTGCAACGAAGTGGTTTGCAGCTCTTTAACAGCTCACTGTGGCTACTCCCTCATACTCCATTACTGACTGCAATATTTAAAAGCTGTCAAAAAAATCCAGAAACTGTTGCCTTGACTTGCTGATTTATTATTGATGAACAGTGGCTGTTAGCCTATAATGTATTTCCTAAGGCCACTTCACAACAAAAAACACATCTTTTTAAGTAATTAAAATGCTTTTAATGTGGAGTTTGGACAGTGAGAAAAGCTAGGTTAGCATTACCAACATAGGCCTGATTTTTTTTTTTATTAAGAGAGTGAAGCAGCCAATGAACCAATGTGATGAAGCTGCATTTTGTGTTATAGTGGATAAGTGAGACAGAATACAGGATGGGTTTAATTGATATACATATGTAAAGTAGTACAAACCATAATTACAAAATTACATACCCTATCTTACATATAGTTGAGATACTTAAATTAACATTTTGTTTCTTGTAAATGTATAAAAGAAAAGCAGTTAATGTTCATGAAAAAAGTAACCTGAGTTTAAATACCGTTTTTGTAACACATGGTTGGATATTTAATAAGTCTGTTCACTGTCGTGTTGTAATGTCTGAACTGTGAATTTACATGTGTTCTCATTAGAAATTCCACTGTACTGCTCCCACAGACTATTGCTATTTTCTAATTGCTTTGAATAATAAAGATAATTGGGGTTAGAAGTCCTCCCCTAGACCACTAGATATGTGTGCCTGACAACGACAATGCACATTGTGTGGTTTTTTTTTTAGTTTTTTTTTTTTTTAGCTAAATTCTCCCACTTGCAAAACAAACATGCAGACAATCATTTTGATGATTGTGATGTTAAACACAGATGCATTAAAACAATGAGTCATTCACCAAAAGCTGCAATTATTGGTATTAATCCCTTGTGCACCTAACCCTTCCACGCAGTGCTTCAACAAGTCAACCATTCATCTCAGGATTTGACGCGTGCTTACACACAGAATGTATAATTCAAGTGCTCCACTTGTAACACTGGAACAAATGGTGTATTTAAAAAAAAAATGAATAACACTACCAGAGTATTAGCGAAAAAAATGCACAAAACACACACTGATTATGAGTATGTGATAAAAACACACAAATGAAATGGATTTCATGCTTTGCCATTTGCTCTCTTTCTCTGTATTTCTCTCTTGCCCTGAAGATCCCACCCTACCTCCAAAAAATGTTTTAGTTAAAGTGATATTAGGCGAGAAGTGAGTGTGGGCGGTGATTTTTGGTTAAATGTGGGGGTAATCAGCTTAATGCAGAGTTAAAGGGCTGATGGGACTCTGGCCAAATCTCTGGGCTATTAAAGTCGCACTGTGTCCCCGGCAGTGACCTCATCCTCAGCTTTAATTATGGCAATAGTGTCTATCTCCTTTAGCTCCTCNCCCCCCCCTTTTTGTCAAGCTTCCTTGTTCACACTTCATCTCACTTTCCCTGTTTCACTTCCTCTGCAGCCCTCTGCTGTTCATTCTTTCTTGTTTCAAACTGTTGTAAACCCCATTTTAAATACCTCAGCACTCATTTTCTCAGGCTCATTTGCTTCTCTTCCTTCGTTTTCCTTCGCACTTGGTTTTCTGATTCATCCTTCCTCCTCTCCCTGTCCTCTCCTCCTGCTCCAACCTCTCTATCCATTTGAGTGTACAGTTTGCCTCCCACAGACTTTTTAGTCGTATACTTTTTGTTAAGGCTTACTTTTTTGGGGGGGCATCTGTCCTTCTTTCCCTCCTTCTGTGCTTTGCTGTGCCTGTCATTCCTGTCAGTGCATGCTGGAAGTGAATGACAGCAGTGAGGTGAAAAGTGTGCCACTGATTTGATTATATGGAGAGAAGCCAGTGGGTGGTATAGTACCATGATGATTGTTCAAAAGAAAGGTTTTAATAATTATATGTTAAAAACAGAGTACAGTAGTAAATGCTGCCCCATGGGAAGCAGCAGTTTTCTTTCCTTTTTTTAGGCTGCTGAGATTGCATTTGCACTTTTTTCTTTCTTTTAATGTCTCTTGGCATTTCTGTAACTCCCTTCTTGCATGCCTGACACAGCTCAGTCTTCATCTATGTCACCCTCGTCCACATCAAACTCATCGTTTTTTTGCTATCCTTTTACTCCTTTAGAAAAAAATACCAAAAAATTATATAACCTGTCTCTCTAATTCCTTCTGCATTATGATTCCACCTCTCGACTCCCTCGTGCCACTTTATTCCCTCCATTTTCATCCTCTTCGATCCCTCTGTCAAACTCTCACCTCTTTTCCACGGCCTCTACTTTTTCACCCTAATCACCTTCTCCTTCCTTATCTTTATTGTATTCCCTAGTCTGTTTTATCATGCCGAAGGCTTCACTTGCCTCTAGTTACAATGCACTATCAATATTGCAAGGAGAACCACTGACGGCTGCTCATGTTCAACCACTCACATAAATTCTACATTCCTCTAATTCATCTCCATGGGATACTAACACACACACACACACACACACACGCTTGCACTATCTCTCAAAACCATGGAAAGATGAACACAAATTGTACACATGCACAAACGCAAAGAACATCCAAACACAACATTTGGAAAACACACACAAACAAATGCAAGTGTGCATACAAGCACATACTGGAACACACATACACACACAAGTAAACATACAGACAGTGGCACACACCCATAACATCACTGCCAAACATCTGTTGGCACATCTATAATTTCAACAGAACCCCAGTATGCCATTGAGAAGCACACATTGCCAGCTGGGCTAACACTTCTGCCAGCCTCACATCTGCACCGTGTGTGTTTGGAGGACTAGTTGTGTCTCGTGAATGTGCGTGTTTATGCATTTGTGTGTGACGCAGAAACCACCAATCTGACACTTGTGAATACAGTTTCTGTCTTTGTGCATGTTAGTATCAATGTGGGCCACATGCAGCTCCTATATGGCTCTAGAAGATGCAGCAATAAACAGTTAGGTGTTTAGATCTTTTGACAATGACACAATGTTTTGTAATTTTACCTCTGTATGATGCCGAAGTGGATTTTAAATCTGATGTGATTGAAGTGCAGGCATTCAGCTTTAATTCAAGGCTTTTACAAAACTATTGCATTAACTGTAATTGCAACTGAACTGCAGTCAGCAGGCCAGAATCCTCCTGAGGTGTGTGCAAACCTGGTGACAGGTAGTTCACAGAGCATTACTAGATGGCACCTATGTTTGGCCTTGCCTCTTCTTCTCTTTGCATGTTTGTTTATTTCACGTTTTATCAGTTTTATTTTTACACCTTTGCAGATATATGAACGCCATTCGCTATTCGTGATCAAATTTGTTTAGTTTTCAGACTCAGCAAAGCAGATTTTTTTTTCCACCACCGCTTTATTACGGCTCAGCCTCCAGCGTACCTCCATTGCTGCCGGTCAGGAACCCGACTTTGCTTCTGAAACCACAACGGAGGAAGCGGAGAAAGAGAGCCGGCGTTCTTGTGCTGCTTCGTCGGCTTCAGATGAACTTTGGATATGTGGATTTATGGGAGCTTCGCTCTTGGGCCGCAGTCAGTCGGGTCTGCCTGAGATTTGTTGGAGTTGGACTAGTTTCTACGCTTCCTTCTGTTTCTAACTTTGGTTTGGTTGCCACTTCAAGCTGTGGAAAGTTAGGGCTCATCGCGGCAGGAACCCACAGTTGCTGCGCAGCTGCACCTCTCTACACCTGGTCCCGTGGATTTCTCCGCTAGAAGTATGGTAATTAATGCTGCTGTATTGCTAACAAGTCCTTTATTTGAAATGACTTGTTTTGTAGTGAGAAGCTGGATTTTATGTTTAACTCTGAGATGTGGCATTGTAAGACTCTCATCTTTTAGAACTTTGTCCTGGATATTGTTCATTTTTTGTGCATTTCGGAGGAGGTGGAACTGCTGTTTATCTTTTTTTTAAAGACATTTTTATGCCAAACAATTTCTGCAAACTCTTATAGCTCTTTTGCGATTATTATGACCAATACTGGACAAGATTAGCTTTTGTACAGTATTTTAATATACCGGCATCTTTTCTCTCAGACGTTCAAGACTTTTTATTTTCTACTCTTAAACTGGGCAGTGTCATCATTGTCGGGGACTTAAACATTCATGCTGATGATTTATCTGACAGTACTGCTAAGGAATTTCTTGGACTCGTCATTCAAAACTATCTGGGCCTACTCATATTGCAGATACTTTGGACTTGATGCTCAGTTATGGGGTTACCTTAGACCAGGGGTCAGCAACCCGTAATCAGGAAAGAGCCATTTAAACCCGGTGTACACGGAAAAGCCGCAAATACTACCGGAAGCCGGTAGTCACTACCGGAAGCCGGTAGCGGTTACAGCGAGTGACACATATATTGAGAAACTAAAAAAAATAAATAAAATGATTTTATTTTAATATTTCAAGATCACACTAATGTTCCAATTTAAAACTACAACAAAACCGAACTGAGAAAAATAAAATGCACTTCAACTGGACACTTATAATTTACTTCGCGAGCCGCACAGAGCCACACATTAAGCCTGGATGAGCCGCATGCGAGCCGCATGCCACAGGTTGCCGACCCCTGCCTTAGACCATTTGCATACAAACAAAGTTGCTTTTAGTGACCAAACTGTCTCTTTTAATGTCTCTGTTACTTCAAAGTCTTTTTCTAGAGTTTGTATTAAGCACAGGTGCTTTATTGATGACTCCGTTATCTCTTTTCTTTTAATTTTTCACCCTCTTCTGATGATAATGTTGAGCTCCTTGTAAACTCTTTAAATTAACATTGCCTTTCTATTATGGATCAGGTTTCTCCTTGTTTCCTACTCACCCTGGTTAAGTAATCAACCTTGTGGTCTTCGGGGTTCCTGATTGTGGAATGCCACGGGTTTGATTGTCCACAAAGAACATTTTAAAGGATGAGCACACCACTTTTTTTTTTTTTTAATGGATTTTGGGGTACTAAAATTAAGTATTATTTTGATATAGATCATTTATATACATTTCAACCATCTTTGTATCATTTAAATTTCGTTTATAAGCAATTTTTCTCTGAATTGATCCCTGCTACAAAAAATTTTAAAACCCCGCCCCCATGCTGATGACATATTACCAGGTATTCACAGTGTATCTCTGAATATAGGCCCAGCAAGTCAGCTCCATGCCTAAAATAAGAAGTGCAGTTGCCAAGAAAAGCAGGAAAAAGGCTAACCCTGCTGAACTGCGTTTATCCAGTGAGTGCAGGCTGTCAGGTCACTGTTTCGTGCATAGTGCATAACCTCTTATATGCTGTGAGAATGTAATCAGTTTATCAGAGGGAAAGTGTGATCTTTGTTTCTTCTTTTTAGGGACGCTCAAGCTTAACATTAGCTGGTGTAATGTTAGCTTACAACCAGGTGTTGTTGTTTAGCCATTTCTTGTCAGCCGTTTGAAGTAGCTATACCATATCAAATTTCACTTTTCAGGAAAGTGCATTTCTGATTAATTCTTAGGGTAGGGCTCATTCCAAAGAGGAAAAGGCTGTCTGAATTTTTTTATCTGTGATTTTATCGCATTTTTTCAGTCTGGAGATTTGCAGCACTGGTTTTGTTGGAATTTTCAATTTAATTCAATTTTATTCATATAGCGCGAAATCACAACAAACATTTGCCTCAAGGCGCTTTATACTGTAAGGTAAAGATCCTACAATAATTACAGAGAAAACCCAACAGTTAAAACGACCCCCTATGAGCAAGCACTTGGCGACAGTGGGAAGAAAACACACCCTTTTAACAGGAAGAAGCCTCCGGCAGATCCAGGTTCAGGGAGGTAGAGATCTGCTGGGTGGGGGTGAGGAGACAGGGCAGAGACAGGGCAAAAGACATACCGTGAAACAGAGCCAGAGATTATTGATAACTAGTGATTAAATGCAGAGTGGGGTATAAACAGAGTAATAGAGGTGAATGAAAAGAAACAGTGCATCATAGGAAACCCCCAGCAGCCTAGGCCTATCGCAGCATAACTAAGGGATGGTTCAGGGTCACCTGATCCAGCCCTAACTAGCTTTATCAAAAAGGAAAGTTTTAAGCCTAATCTTAAAAATAGAGAGGGTGTCTGTCTCCCGAATCCAAATTGTGTTAGACTGGTTTTCCTCCTATTTATCTGAAAGGACATTCTTTGTTAGGGCGAGTGCGTTCTCCAGTTACACTGCTTCTCTAACCTGGATCCATTGTTTTTCTCCTTTTACATCTGTCCGTTAGTCTTTATCATTTAGTTTATTTCTGGTATTTTTATCATTTCTATGCTGATGACATTCAGCTATAAATGTCTTTTAAGCCTCACCAGTTGAATAGGCGATCCACCCCAGTTGACACTAGTCCATCCAGATTAGTGACTGGGTCTCCAATTATTGCATTGTTTTAAACTCGTGATGTCAGAGTCAGGTGATTACTTTCTTTTGCTCACCTGTTAACACCAGTGTTCATAATCTTGATGTAGTATATGATTCCTCTTTGGGCTTTATTCAGATATTAAATCTATCACCCGTTCCTATTTCGTTCATTGAAGAACATTTCTAAATTGAGAGCTATAGTCTGCTCCTCTGAACTGGAGAATATTGTTCGTGCATTTGTGTCATCACGCCTAGATTATTGTAATGCCCTTTTTACCGGCTTAGACAAATCATCTTTGTCATGCCTACAAGCAATACAAAATACCACAGCTAGACTCCTAACACACTCTAGCAAGCAAGCACACATTACCCTATTTTATTCTCTTTACACTGGCTCCCAGTTGGTTTTAGAATTCATTTTAAAATTCTCAGACTCACATACAGAGCACTAAATGGAGAAGCACCAGACAATTTATCTCAACTACGTGTTAAACACACTCCTGCTTACTGCCTTCGCTCACACGCTCAGAATCTTTTAGTTGTCCCTGGTACAAGTACAAGTCTTTTAAAACACAGTTAAAAACATTTCAAACATTTCTGTGTTGACATTCTTTTTTTTTCAAATGGTAATTCTGTTTTAACATGATTCTTTTTTGATGATGTGTTTTAATTGTTGTACAGCGCTTTGTGACTTTTTGTCCATGAAAAGCACTATATAAATAAACTTTACTTACTTACTGAATTACATGAAAAGTCTTACAACTGTGCTTACCCCAAAGGTTTTCTTCAATAAGTACTAAATTGAGTTTTGCTTATTTCACTCAATGACATGCAAATCAATTTACAACTTTTATGTAATTTTGGTTAATATTCTGTCTCTCTCCATTAAAATTAACTGCCATAACAATTAGAGATTTATCAGCCAGCAAACTTACAAATCTGGCAAGGAATCAAATTATTATTTACCCCACTGTGGCTGACCAAACTAAGATTATTTTAAATATAAGAACTTTCTAAAGACTTTATCAATTGCAGGCAATGACTGCCTGCAGTGTAGAACCCATGGACACCACCGAATCTGTTTCCTCCCTTGAGATCCTCTGCCAGCTCTGCTTGTTTGCGGGTCTGTCCGCCTTCAGTTTTGTTATTAGTAGCTGAAAAGCAGGCTTCGTTGGGTTAAGATCAGGTGACTGACTCAGTCATTGAAGAAAATCCAATTTCTTTGCCTTGAGAAACTCTTGGGCTGCTCTTGCAATATTCTTTGGGACAATATCCAGTTGTACTGTGAAATGTGCTCTGATCAATTTTGCAGCTTTTGCTGAATCTGACCAGAGAGCGTACCCTGTAACTTCAGAATTCATGCTGCCAACAGCAGGAACTCTAGCGTGCCAGTTCTGTTGGCAGCCATACGTGCCCATGCCATAACATTGCCTCCACCATCTTTGACAGATGATGTGGTATGCTTCATCTTATGAGCTGTTTCTCTCCCTCTCCATGCATTTTTCTTGCCATCATTCTTGTACAAGTTAATCTTGGTAAAATTTGTCCAAATAATTCTCAAGTATTTTTTTTTTCTATCCAGAGCTGTGTTGGCTCTTTAAGATGATTTCTGGCAAAGTTTAATCTGGCCTACCTGTTCCTGACTGTAATTAATGGTTTGTGCCTCATTGTAAACCCTCTCTATTTACAATTATGAAGGTGTCTAGATGCTGTGAAGAGGTTTTTCTTAACCAAGGAAAGAAATTGTGATCATCCACTTTAGTAGTTTTCTGTGGTCTTCCAGTACTTTTGGCCTTGCTGAACTGATCAGTGCTTTACATCTTATTAATAATATAGCAGATTCTTGATTTGGCCACTTTTTACTATCTCTCTGATTAGTTTATTTTGTTATTTCAGGCTAATGTTGGTGTTCTTCACTTGTATCGACATCTCTTTGGACTTGATATTGAAAATTTTAGTGAACATTTACCAAATGTTAGCGTAACACCAACACTGCTTTAATTTATAAGTATGTCATTACCCAAAAATGTATGGACCTTACTGTAGGCGTTCTTTGACTTTGATCACAGTGAGGACCCTTATTTGTTTTGTAGGTTTGACTTGGACTCCTTTCAGAGGGCTCTCCCTAGAACCCAACATAGTAAAGTCATGAACCTAGAAATGGTTGCAGACACTATTGCACTCTGCATTTTGTGGCAGTTCTTTGGGAAAGGGGACCCAAACACAAGACAACAGATGTGCAACATCAAATTTCAGGTCTTTGATGAACTAGTTCAGGTCATGCAGTTATGATCACTCGATATGAGGCATGTTAAAAAAAAAAAAAAACTAAAACAAAAACAAACAAACAAAAAGAAATACTCTACAACAAAAACCTTTGTTAAAAGTAGGTGAGCCTTATCATCATAGTCACAATATTAACACGTACTGCTTGTTTTATGTAGCCTATTTGATACATTCAGACCTGACTACTGAGGGAAAATATCACTTGACCTTTCTGGCTCTAATCTGTATGTCTATGGAAATGTAAGACATACACTATATTGCCAAAAGTATTTGCTTGTTTGCCATAACACATATACAAACTAGAGTCACATCCCATTCTTAATCCAGAGGGGTTAATTTGATGTTGGCCCATCCTTTGCAGCTATAAGAGCTTCATCTGCACCCAGCTGCAGATGGACAACTTGACATTTGCACTGGCTATGAAAGTGATCGCTTGTACCAAATGTGTTATTGTATTTAGTTATGTGTGTACAGTACAGTACATTTGGTTACATAGTCATTTACAGATATTTATTTCTGTGCAGCGTTCTGAATAAGGTAAGGTATTGATTTGCATAAAAAGTACATAGCTCTGTCCATCAGTTCCAGAGGGTGTCTGCGAGATTGGATGGGTGTGTTCAGAGATAGAAGTATTGATTTAAAATCTCAGCATTCATACCTTGAGGTTCATGCAGTGATTGACAGGCTCAATTTCATTTTAATTATACCTTTAGGTGCTGCTGTCTGTATTTAATTGCAAAACATCTGAAATATTACATGCTGCAATTTGATCTCAACAGACTATGTTCTATATTTGGAACATTCTCGTTCTGTCTTAAAGAGTACGAAGAACTGTTCAACTTTTTTGGAGTCACCAACATAAGTTCTAACAATATATTATTGTTAATGGTTACACTAGAAAAAGTTGGGTTAGTTAAATTCTGTGTTCTTGAGCGAAGCCTTACTACTTTACAGCAGTGTAAGAAAGAAAAAGCTTCAGATGGCCTTTCTTATATCTATATGTTCACAATGAATGCAGCCACTGTTCCAGTTAAATCCCAATACTAACATGACATATGCATGTGTATATATAAAAGCACATTTGGAAACCACCTGAAAACTCAAATAGTTCCTTCTTTACAATGAATTTTGCAACATCAGAGGACACAAATCATTTATTCTGCACTGTAGCATGGACAGCTGCCGAGAGAGAGAGAGAGACTAAAGCAAAATTTTGAGAGATACAAACAACATTAAGCCACATTAAAGAAGATTAGGGAAAGCAATCAAGTACTGGTTGTCATGGAAACACCAAGCTAAACTGCTATTAAGTGGGTCTGGGTGGCTAGCCAAGACTAAGATTGTACAATGAGGATAAGCNCCCAAACCTCCATTCATCAGCTTTCTCTCTGTAATTCGGCATCTACATCCCAGATTATCTTTGTCCTCTAAATGTATTTATGCTTGTTCTGCTTATTTATGGCAACATGGACTCGGAAAAAATCATTTCATGTGGTTTGTAATAAGTAACTCTTAATAGTATTAAGAGTAATTATCAACACATATGTGTGTGTGTGTATATATATATATGACATGAAGACAAGTTTTGTGTTTGGAGATTTTCCTATTAAAAAAAAAAAAATGAGAACAATACCAGTGCCCCCACAGGCCCTAGCTGTAAGAAGTAACCCTGTGTTTTGTCTGTCTGTGTGGCCCACTGCCAATATGAGAACTGCCCCACTTCGTACGGAGCTAAACAAAAAAAGAGATTGAGACACTTTTTCAAGCATCCAACTGGGCTTTTGAAAGGCAGTCAGCTACAATTCGGGCTTAAATATGAGCACTAAGCTTGAAAGCACCATGAGTTGTGTCAGCAGCACACAGAGAGAGTGAGGAAGGGAACCTAAGGACACTGTTGTGCCCTGTGATACAATTTGAAAAATGGTGTTTCAAGCTAAGCTAGTTGAACATATATACATATATCAAAAAATATACTCATTATACAGTCTAAGTAATGATGTGCTAAATGATATGGTGAGACCTATCATGTATTTAAGACACATGTATTTTAGCGTATCCAAACTGATTTTGCAGGTTTTATAAATTAATGGCAGAGATTCAATAAAATACAGTTAAAAAGTAAATGGCTAATAATACAAACAACACTAAAACAAATTAAATGCATAATGAAAATACTTGATCTGGAGCTATGTTCCACAACAAATAATACACAAGTTGCTAATGTAATTGCTACAGAAATATTACAATAGTATGCCCATGACTCTGCAATCCAGAGTCTATAAAGCAAGTTTACAGTTTGTTTACTTTAACAAAGCAACAATATAACGTTTTCCTTTTCTCGTGTGTTCTTTTCACGCAGGGGATGACCTGTATGATTGTGTCTGTATTAGAAGGAAAATCGTGCGTGTTTATGTTCCTCCCCAAATTCTTAGTGATTAGCTACTTGAGAGCAGTGGGAATAAGAAATGAATATACACTATTATAGACTTGCTATCATTCATTACTGTTACTACAGCAAATATCAACTTGGATGCATGCTTCAGTTGGACTGCTTTATCCAACACTGTTTTTAGCAACAAGTAGCTATTTTAAGTGAAAGCACCAACTGCAAATTAAAATACTGCAACATATGGCAGCCACAGAGCTCAGTGTTCCACAGTAACTGGTAGAAAAAATCAGACACAAAAATAACAAATGAATACTAATGTTGCTGTTTAGCCATCAATTGTGTAAAAACAGAGACACTTATGTTGTATACCAAGCTTGTTTCAGCTGTAGAGGAATCATATACTACATCAAGCTGAAGTGGCATGAAACAGCACAGATTTTATACAAGCTACAGTACTCTAATATACTACAGAGAAACCAAGGAGGCAAGAAAAGGTGAGAAGGTTTGTATGGGATGTAACTTGTAACAGTACATACTCCACTTAAGACCTGGTAGGTATCAAACCTGAGGAAGACAGAATTGAGAGAGGCAATTTTTAGTATTATTATTATTTCATTTTATTTTTTCATAGATTCTACAGAAGGAATCAGCAGCATTCATCATTAACTAAGCTTTTATTCTTTGCTCCTACCTCATTATTAAGTCAACAACACACAATCCCTTCATGCTCGTCATCCATTACAGAGAAGTGTCGACACTGCTCATCCAGGAAGTAGCTTTGGCTCCTACAAATTGAATTGGGAACATTAATATTCCACTCGAGCCCCTGTGCACTCGGGCGGGGCTCAACACAGGAAAGCGGAGAGAGACGTATAATGTTCTGTCAGCATATGCACTGGGCCCCGTCCATCTGCGTGATGGGACCCCAGAGCAGTACTAATT
>JASGAU010410167.1:37442-48588 GCA_030220045.1 Australoheros facetus
GCCCTGGAAACCAGTACAGTCAAAGACGATGCATGGGAATGGGAGACAGTAATTGTGTGTGGTATTCCTACATGCGTATTCCATGAATGTGTCTTTCTGAACTGTGTTTGTGTACATGTGCCTATAACACAAGCCTACACATGCAAATCCTGCCCCTTTTGTGACCATGTGAATTCAACAGCATGTACTACAGCACCCTGGCTGCCATACTGTAACTGAGGTCACCTGTCTGCAATCTGGGGGACTCTCCTGTCATTCTTTCTCCTCCCCTTCCAATTACCTTATTAGTTGTTTCCCCAAAGGAACCTTTTCATTACTGCCATCTGCTGGCATGGCATGCACACTGATTAATTAAAAAAACAGCTACAAAGAGGCTGAGCACCTACTGAAGTGTTCTCATATTGGTGGTTGATTGTCAGAAGTGTGTCACCAGTTTTTTTTTTTTTACTTTTAGATTCATCAAACTCTTGCTATCAGAGGATGAGGGCAGAAAGTGAGGGAAGTGAAACCATCAGGAGCAGAGCTGAAAAAGGGAACAGCGCTTTGGGATGGCTTCTGTAATGGGGGCAAAAAAGGCAGGGGAGTGTGGAGGGTGTGGGGTGGGGCTAAAGGAAAAGTGGAAGATTTGAGATCTTGCCAGATTGTGAACTCCGGTGATGTCAGATCCGACAGAAGTACAAGACGATTAAGAGTGAGTTATGAACCTCAAGGGAGTTCTTGGCTTTAGGTTTCTCTTTATGGGCATTGTGATAGTCTGAAATTGGTTGGACCTGCAATAAGATCTTAGCATTAATGGATTACTGGGAGAAGATGTCTCTGTTGCATGCATAAGTGTGTGCACACATTGTTTGAGGGTAACCCTTCATACCTCCTGCTGCTCTGTGAGATTGAGATCAGGGTTAAGTATGCTTTGCTATCTTGTACCTACACACACACACACATGCACGCATGCACACACACACACACACACACACACACACACACACACACACACACACACACACACACACAGAGTAAGCCATCTCCTTAATGTAAAATCTGTGAATCAGAGTTGTGGGGAATGGATTAACTGCAACTGATGTGACCTAAAGCCATAAAGAAAAGAGTGAAGGTAAGAGGGGAAAAAAAAAGAAAGAAAAATTGAGTGGGAGGGAATCTTATAGCAGCATGCTAACATAATCCACTGACAGACACATAAACCATTATCATGAAGCATCTGTCCGCCCCATTGACCTCCTCATCTCAGGTCAAATAAGGCCGATTATACAGTACTAAGATGGATGGGAAGATACAGATTGATGTGGCTATGCACGTGTACATTAGGTAACCCTGCCTGTTTTTATGTTGCCTCGTGTGATGTGTGTCCGAGGTCAGAGGGCCAAGGCAGTGTAATCCTGATAGTCCCATATCTGCCACAGTAAGGCACATGGCATCAGCAGAATTTCTCTAGTGAATTGTGTGTTGTTCATTTTATCTGTCAGACCATCTAATGTCTCTCGTCTACTTTGCTGTTGCATTAGTGAGCAAAAGGAAGTGTGTCACCAGTGGAGAATAAAAAAAACTCTGTTTATCAGAGCACATTAGAGCTGAGACATAATTGGAGGAAAATTAATTGTGATCTCTATGACCAACATTGCTATAGTCATTTAAAATAATAATGTAAGGTTTATAACAACTACTAGTATTATTATTATTATAAGATTAATAATAATGTATTAAAGATTATGTGGTATATGAAAAATGAACCTAACTACTGTGACGCTGCTTTGCAAAGTTTTTGAAGTCTTGAGCTTTTTTGTACTTCTGGCTCACCCGACACATCTGTGAAACCAAGGGATACTGCAGATTCATATGGTAGGGTCATGTCAATACAAGGTAAGCCTACCCTACTTCATTATCCTTCTGGAAATTAACGACCAGTATAAAAGGTGCTATATACATTTATTATATATTATTATGAGTTATAAAATGGCATTATGTTGCATTAGGTTAAATGGGAAACTAGTGATTGAATACATATAAGCCAATTTTCCTGTAGACTCAAGTACAACTGAATTTCTGTTTGCAATGGATGAGCAGGTTTCATATGGAAAAACTTGATTGGCTTGTACAGAGTCCGGACCTCAACATGACAGAACATCTTTGGGATGAATTTGAGTGGCAATTGTGAGCCAGGCCTTCTCAACCAACCTCAGTCTGACCTCACAAATGCACTTCTGGAAGAATGGTCAAAAATTCCCACAAACACACTCCTAAACCTTGTGGAAAGCATTCCCAGAAGAGTTAAAAAATCTTATTGCTGCAAAGGGTGGGCCGACATATTAAACCCTGTGGGTTAGGAATGGGATGCCACTCAAGTTCCTATGCATGTGAAGGCGGACAAGTGAATAGTTTTTGGCAATATAGTGTATCTCTACTTTCTACTCCGCATTACTTTAGGTTCAATGCACATGAAATGAGTTGTTATTCCATGTGACTGCATGCCTCCCAGACTTCAAACTGATTTGAACCTAAATGGAGGTAACAATAACAAAGACAATCCTATTGGTTTATCCATCACTGGTGCTTATTCGACATGAGATGAAAAAGTCCAAAAAACATGTAATCTATTCATCAGTTAGAACTATACTCAGGGGTTCAAATTGGCTAGAATGATCCGGAACAGCATTTTTGGTGCAGATGTCCACAGACTGTGGTCACAACTTGGGCTACAGAAGAGGAACGAGCATAAAAGGAGTAACATTTTTTTAAAATGGCAGACAATATCATCAAATACACAAACCTTTTCTGTGCAGTTTGTCACACAATGTGTTTGCTAGCCAAAGATACAGTTGTTGTATTTTGCTGGAAAAAAAATCCAGAGATGGAGAAAGATTTAAAAAAAAGACAGGACAGGAAGAAGAAAGATTATTTTATAAAGTTAAGGACTTTATTGACTGGAAATTTAAAGCTAACTGTGGTAAAGTTTACAGTAAAGCACTATGTTGGACTGGCACAGAGTGGCTGTGGTGTTCATGGTCATTTTTGGCTAACATCAATCGATAAATTTAAGCTGCTGATGCTGAGTAGACTGACCTACTCAATTCCATCTTTATGCTTTCTAGAGGTTGTAAATCAGCCATGATAGCTCATGTATCCTCAGCTTTTGTCACGTTGTAAATCCACAAACAGCAGTGATTCCCAGAGCACCAGCAGCACAGGTCAGGTGATCACACTATGTACACAAAATCAACTGGAGCTCATAACAGAAATGATTATACATTCTTCCATAACCAACCTTAGGTTTCCTCCACTGTATTAGTTTTGCTGTTTAGGTGTGCAGGCAGTCACCCAGCAAATAGAGCTAGCTTTTTTTTCTTTTTTTTTAATTCCCTTTATTCTTCCCCATTTGTGTTCTACAGAAGAAAAAAAAAAACTCTTCAAGCTGTGTGAATTTATTAGAATCAAAATGTAAGCTGAAATTAAAAAAATGTATTCCCACCCTTTATTCTTTCATTATTACATGTATATTAATATGGCGGGAAGTGGCATTTCAGTTAGCTTTGCACAAAAGTAGCTTGTAGAAGATCAGTTTTTTTACTTTTATACTTTGAGTATACTTTGAGTATATTTTAAACCCATGTATCTATACTTCTACTTAAGTGAAGAATGTCTGTACTTTTACCACCGTTGCATAAATGGACATGGTCAGCAGCAATACTCAGGTAGGCTGGGGTGTTTAAACAATGTTCATTTGGTTCTATGGAGCCCGAAGTGTCCCAAGAAAATATCAGCAGTTCAGCAGCCTGAACTGCTGATACAAGGCAAGATGGAACCATGCTTTTTTATACCGAATTTTGACCCAACCATCTGAGTACTGCAGCAGAAATCAAGACTGATCAGACCAGATTGTAATTTTTTCTTTAATCTTCTATGTCATATTTAGCGAGCTTGTTTGAATTGTAGCCTCAATTTTGTGTTCTCCGCTGAGAGGAGTGGCACATCGTGTGGTCTTCTGCTTTTTGTAGCTTATCTGCTTCAAGGTTCACCATGGTTGCAGGTTGTCTTGATCATGTCTACATACGTGAATGCATTGGGATGCTGCCATGTGATTGATATTGATATTGTTAGCAAGCAGTTGAACAAATGTACCAAATAACCTCAGAAAGGTGGCTTTCAGATTTATTTATTGCCTTTTTTTAGATGGCCTGCAACTTTAAGTCTTGAACTTAATTAAGTGGATTGAAGAAAGGCTGAATCATAGCCGTTACATCACTAGCAGTTTTTTTGTAGATAAGATTAATCACCGAACAATATATGGGTACAAAAATCTTATCTTTTCTCTCATGGGGAAGGGATTGTTAGTTTAGTACACAGTGGAGAATTGTTACAACTGAATCTGAACACAATAGCTCAAAATAGTAATATTAGTAATAAAAACCTCAAAGAACATGACACATAATGATAGTGTTATAATTGCTTGGCATATGGCTCCCTTAATGATACCTCTCACCTCTGTAAATAGATATTGTATCAACATGGTGTTGTTTTTGTTAAAGTCTGATACAGTAATGAAATGAAGCTTCATGCCATGGCACTTGTGTTCTCACTTTGTTTTTTTTGTTTTTTTCTTTGACTTATTGTTTCAACAGCTATCCATCAGAAATGTGTCTCTTAGTTCCTCTGTGGCTCAGCAGTTTGGTGCTCTGCTTTGCCAGTATGTATATGTTTATTACTCTTTTTTCTGTTAAACACTGAATAAAATAACAAGAAGAGCTGAACCAAGAGTTCATCCTAAAGAGAAGCACCAGAGAAGACACTGAAGTACATGAAATCCACCCTGCTATACTGTATAAGCCTATGTTAAGCTGTTCGTAGTGCTGCACTGGTCTCCTTGAGAGTTTTCACTTCAGTCAAAGTAAGAATGTAACCCCTCAGGCTCAAAGCTGTGTTTTTTGGAACTGTTCTGCTAAGTGCTTTCTACAAGCTATGGGGCAGTCGTTACATATAGATATTAATGAGATTATAGCATAAACAGGAAAGTAAATGTGCTGCTTGTGTTTATTCACATTAATGTTTCTCAGATCCCAAACACATGAAATGTAAATACTGCAGTTAATTCCTGAAGGTTCAATTTCAAAAGAAAGCCACTACCTCATACTGACATTGTTTCTAAGCAGATTCATTTCCTCTGAATGTACATCACTGCATGTATCTCTCCTGACATGCCCACGATTTTGCAGATCTGCACTTTTTCTTGTCAAGTCCAAAGGGTGAATTAAGTTATGCAGTCAATATAAGCTGATAGATCAAGTCAAAGGGTATGAAGAAGAAAAGAACAAAGATTCTGCATTATATATTTAAAAGGGACTGTGCAAAAGTCTAATGGATAAGATGCATATTATTACTCAGAGTCATAAGCCTTATGGAAATTGCCAGGTTGACATCCCCAGCTCTAAAACTTCAAGTTTTATCACAGCAATTTTACAGTAAAGCTTTTTGCTGCTGGAAGGAATTATTTATCAGATGTGTTGGTCTCTTTTTCAGCTCACTAGATTCACCTTTGAACCAACAAAATCCATAGATTTTAAAAAGTTGTGCGCACACAAAGGAACTCCGCTAATAAGGACATAACCTGCCTTGTCTGCCAAATCCACATCAATATTTAATATTTACCACACTATTTATCCAGTTCGTTTATCATTTATGAATGTTATTTAGTGTGTCGCAGTGCCCATGCACTGTTTTTTTTTCTGTTTTTATTTTTTTAGAATTTTTTTGTAAGTGTGCCATTTAGATAATGTCACAGCAGGGCATAAACTCCTCTGGCATCTCTGTAACCCTGCTGTATAGCCATCGACAAGGCTATTCTCTCTGAATAAACAAGTGTCTCCTCTTCTCAACGCTCAACCCTTAATTATTCATATGGAGCTGGATAGGACATTGTTTATCAAGGCTATGGCACCAGGGAACCTTGTGCTCTTGGCTATACACCTATGTATGTGTGTATGTGTGTGTGTGTGTGTGTGTGTGTGTGTAGTACAAGAAAGCAAGAAGGTTAGTGGAAAAAAAAATATTGAACCATCTCATGCAGAGGCAGCCAAGTTTCTAATTGGTAATTAAAATACCTTTGACAAACTAGCTTTAGCTGTCTACTTGCTATTGGTATGGTAATGAGGGTTGAAGAGGTAAACTGCTTTCCCACCAGAGGGAATGAGGAGGCGAAGGGAAAGTGTGTGTTTGATGAGCACTGCATGTGTTATGTTTAGGTGCATTGGTAGGTGTTGACTGATTTTTAACCCAGAGATGTCTACGTTTTAACACAATCTGACATTACAAAAAAGTATGAGTGACCATCAGCTGAAACGCTGAAAAATATATTTATAGTAATATGTCACCTTGTTTGTTGTATATACATTTCATTTTCATTGTCAGGTCTGAAAAAATTGGAAAAGAATAAAAAATGTTCTGAATATCTGTTAAAAAAACTGAACTGAACTAAAAATGAATTGCATCTTATCTTAAAAATTAGAAAAATTATTTTCAAAAAAAGAAACATTATTATATTATTTTGTGTTGAATCAACTAGACTGAAGGGCAGGTTTTCTTTTTTCTTATTTTTTATTAAAAAAAAAAACTGTGTATGTGCTTGTGTTGTATACTTTATAAAAACATCATTATTGATGTCATTACTTGCCACATAAGTTATGTATATACAATGAGACCAGTCTGACGAGGAAAAGCAGGTTTCCCTTATTTTCTATCTGATTCCCAGATTTCCGCAGAAAAAAAATGACTTTAATGCTGTAATGTGATTTCTTTTCTGTCTTTTTTGTTAATGTCAAATCCTAAAATACATGGCATTTCAAGTCTAATAGCATGTCATCATGTTTGAGCTAGTTAAAGGCCACATTAGTAATAACAAAGGAAATGGCAATGCTTTTATGCCATGTAGCCTATCTTTAGATTTAATGCACTGCAGAAGCCCATAATTACAAGGTCAATTTGGACCAAATAAAGACTTAAATCTTTGGAGAAGTGTTGAAAGTGGAATTTTAACATGGGCTAAATTTATGCCTTAAAAATTTAGTTCTTCTTTTTTTTAGCATGAAAATTAATTTTTAAAAACAATCAATTGTATTGCATAAAGGGAAACATTACGAGAAGGAACAAACAGCAGCAAACCAGTTATTGCAGCATGTTGGGTCTCTGTGCATGTGAAAATAAAACATCCCTACATTTCAGATTTTAGGCTCTTTAAACCAATGCATTAAACATGAAGTCAATCTGTGGAGTGATGCTGGTGTAGGCTGCTTTATCTTCATCTGGTTGGTTGACTGCTACTTGCTGGTGTTCATTAACATTTATAATAATTTCTTGCTAAATAGGTTTTGCACACTTATATTTACACAGCAAAATAGTACAATTACATTAACATTACATTCTCATGTAAGTCTTGACAAGGGTGTTGTAATAATTGTCTCAACAAAAAAGGATGGGAACATTAATGAATACTAAAATTCGACAACATTGAAGTTTTGACTTGACCACTGAAAAATATTCAATTTATTTAACTTGAGAAACTCTTGGGTTGCATTTGCAGAAAGCTTTGGTTCATTGTTCAGTCTGAGGAGCTGTTCTGTCAGTTTTGCAGCAGTTGGCTAAATCTGAGCACGGGCATAGCCTTGTGCACTTCAGAATTCATCATGTTAATCCTGTCAGGGGCTACATCATCACTAAACACTAGTGGTTGCATTGGCAGCCATACATACCCATGACATAATGTTGCCTCCACCATGTTTGACAGATGATGTAGAACTCTGCCAATCATGAGCTGTTCCTTTTCTTCTCCATACTTTTCTCGTCCCATCGTTCGGCTTTTTAGACTGTGTCAGAAAATGTCCAAATCTGGCCTTCTTGTTCTTGAGTGTTTTACACCTTGTTTGATTTACGTTCATGAAAACTTGATACACTTACCTGCTAGAGAGTTTTCTTGACTTGGATAGATGTTATAAAGAATATTTTCTTAACCAAAGAAAAGTCTACAAACATTTTTCTTTTGTGGTCTTCCAGTCTGTTTGGTGTTTCTGAGTTGGCCAGTCCATTTCTTATTTTTAAGAATACACTATCTTGTTGATTTGTGCACTCCTACAATGTTTGCTATAGATTTATTTTTCTTAATGATGGCCTCTTTCACTCGCATTTCACTCTCTTTGGCTCCCAGCTTGAAAGTTCCAGTGCTATTTAGAATTCAAGTAAAAAGATGGCAAATGCAAGTTCAGCACTTGGAGCCAAAGTTATTTGTCATGAAATAACAGATACAATGTGATGAAATAAATTGGCTTCACCTGTCCATTAAACTGTTTGTCAGTAAAGTGTGCGGTTTAATGTGTATACTATACTATAATTGTCACCTTGGTTTTTGATTTCTCTTAAACATCCTTGACTTTGTTGCATACATTTTGTTAGCATTCATTCTGTGTGTCTTTATCGTTCTTTAGTATTAAGCTGCCCTGACATTCTTTATACCAAAGAATATATCTGTTGAAATCTAAATGCTAAACAGTCATGCAAGGTACAGTACCATTCAGAGGCATTTTTCAAGGGGGGGGGGATACTATTACCACCACTCTGGGCTTGCTATTCATGAGAAGCCCCCCCAAAAAGTGCTGATCAGGATTTGATGCTTAGTGGGTTCAGCAACAACACCAAAACCAATGCAGCAGCCATCAAAGGCCTTCACACTGTTGTTGTTGTTTTGGTCTAACAGCTCTGTAGTTACAATAACGTACATTATTGTGATGCACTTGGAATTTATGTCACCTTCAAAGTTGTCACAAAATTATGACGTCACCAGCGGATCGTGCACTACAGAAACCAGTTTTTCACAGAATTATGTGGTATGTATGGCAGTAGCAAGGCAGCAGGGCATGCATGTGTGCTTGTAGACATTCAAGACAAGTTTAAAAAAATAGATAGAAATATATAAACTGTGTCTATATACTGTATAATTAAACAATAATTAGCTGCATCTCCAGTAAGCTCCTCATCACATGGGTAGACTTCAACTCCACTGTCATGGACTGCATTTGGTAATGGTATTTGCTGTTCTGCAGCCTCAGTGAGCTCAGTGTAGTGGCAACAGCTCTCCACCTGTTGCACATTGTAGTTAGAGAGCAGAAAAAAGGGCAGCTGTCTCTGTGATGAAGTGTTTCCCTAACACTCTTATCCCCAATCACAGGACGAGAGTGTTATAGGAACAATAAGGATATGAATATGTCTGCGTAGATTGTCAGTCATCCAGATCATAGCCTCAAGAGCTAATAAGAAGGTCAGACACCAACTAGGGAGAAAGAGAATGACAAATGGAACAACATTGTCATTGCTTATGTAGCAGGTTTGTCAAGGAAACTCAGGAGGATTTTCTTCAAACATAATGTTGCAGTGTGCTCCAGACCCAGTCTCACACTCTAAGACGAGAACTAGTTCATCCCAAGAACAAAACTCCAAAACACAAGTTAAGCAACATAGTGTATGCTGTGCAGTAAGTATGGAATTATATTTATGTGAGGAAAAAACATAATCCGAGTGTGTCCTGTAAAAAATAAAGTACAAATGTTCTGCATTAAAATATACTTGTCATTAAAGAGTACACCACAGCTGATGCTAATTCACTGTAGCTAAACCAGATTTCTAACTTATTAGTTGATATTTTATATTAATCTAATTCTGCTAAATAGGATTAGAGCTTTTAATGGAGTTCAAAGTAAAATATTTGTCTTTGCATAGTGTTTATAGTATAGGCTTTTTATGAATAAATCAAAAAATGTGCTACGCATCAGTAACTTGCTTCCTTGGGAATTTGTTGACTGCAAAATAAAGTTGGCCGGTTTAACTATAAATGTGGATGTACTGATTTATCACTGGCTTCACTTCAATACTGAAAAACTGAAGAAGTCTAAGGCACATTTTGAAGCATTCATCCACTCATGGTATGTGCAGTTACCAGTGTTTGCTGCAGACTGAGCAACATTTTGTTGGCATATGTATTTGTTTCTATTTTGGCCAAAAGTATAATTGCCAGATTCCGATGCACACTTTCTTTCCTATCATTTTTTTTTTTTTAATCAATTTTTAAAAAAATATGTGATGCTGTTCGACGCATTGATAGGACGTGAGTGCAGAAGCTTCAAAACTTGTCTGGTTGCAAATAAAAACTGATTATAGTTAATTCGACAAACTTTATTTTCCAAATTACAAACAAATATGGTTTAAAACAGCTCTTATGTTGCTGCCATGGTGTCATTTGGTTTAATGCAGTTAACCTGAACTGTCCATCAAAATGACTTATCAGATTAGGCTCTGTCCAAACAGTCAAAAGTCAGTTGATTTGAGTGAGCAGGATTCAGCAGAGAGTGAAACTGTAGCAGTGAGCACAAAGCATGTGTGATTGCTTCTTTGTGCACGTGGCTGCTGAGTTCTATGCACACGGGTTATTGAAATTACGCATGAGGAATGAATACTTGCACCCATGAAATGAAATTTTTTGCTCAGATAATGTTTTTTTCTTGTGCGTGACTTTTGACATAAATGTAAATCCATAAGTGAAGAGTGCTCGGACTTCTACATCGGAGAAACCAAACAGCCAATTTCAAATGCGTGGCACAACATAACCAGCTTGACAGGACAAGACTCAGCTGTACTTGTGCACCTAAAGGATAAAGAACACACTTTCAAGGATGCCAATGTTCACATTTGAACCAGGAGGACTGATGGTTTGAAAGAGGAGTGAAAGAGAACGCCTATGTCCCAGATGCTTCAACCTCCACTCACACCTTACTTCAGGTGAGCTCAATAGGTCACATGATAGGGTGGGGCAGGCCTCGCAGTGGTTTCACCCCTGGTGGCAATGTAGCTTTTGTCACACATTGGCCCATGTGATGATGGACATGATTAATAGTGGGCCAACAACCACTTCCAAAGGGGACACCCCTCACTAGGGTTTAAATACCTGGGCCTCTCCACCATTTGGTTTTAGAACTGAAGAATCCTATTGGATAAAAGCTGAAATTCAATTCAATTTCAATTCAATTTTATTTATATAGCGCCAAATCACAACAAACAGTCGCCTCAAGGCGCTTTGTATTGTGGGTAAAGACCCTACAAT
>JASGAU010410170.1:5900-19643 GCA_030220045.1 Australoheros facetus
GCAGAAAGGTCTTTTACTACCAAAATATTATGAATTATGAGCTTATATTTCTCGCGCGCACACACACGCACAGTGTTGTGATCTGTCCTCTGATACCGTGTGCACACATGCAGGTCGATAACCACAAAGGAGCCAGAATGAAAAAGGAGGTCCAGGTTTGGCGTGTTTTTCCTCACAAAGGAAGACCTGCTTGTTTTTTGGGTTGCTGCCAGTTTGCAGAGTAGAGAGACAGGCCGTTCTGTTATAAGCTGATGCAGAAAAGATGGATACAAATTCACCAGAATGCAGGTAACAAAGAGTCTGATGTCCACAAATGTCCTTTCCTTTGTGTATATATATTTAATCTGTGTTTTGTCTGGGTTAATTTACTGTGGCAGGAGGCATTTGAACCAGCAGCAGCGCTGTAGAAGTGTAGCTCTGTCATGCGTGAAGCCCGTGCAGGGCCAATGTACACACAGTCCTCACTGATAAGAGAACGTATTCTAGTGTATTTAAGTTTCAGTGTGAGCAGTTTTATCTGCATCTGACAGTATGAACACAATACAAAGAAGCCTTGCAAAATAAAAAGCAGCTCCACAGTCATGAAGTGATCAAACGGTCTTTATTTCTTTGCATTGCCATCTGAAGCATGTTTATGATTTGTTGCACATGTTCTTTCAGCCAAGCTGGAAGTCCACAAGCAGTGTGATGCCTTCACAGCTGATCGGCTGTGCTGTGCAGTCATCAGCAGCCAGAGAGAAACACTGAACAATGCACGTTACTGAGTGGTCTGTCACAACGGAGCAATAAAACATCACATGCAAATCAAACCAGGTGCGTGGGCAGCGAACGCACCACCTGATTAACATATACAATACAAGTGCTTTATATTCGAAACAGGAGTTAAAAATACAACAGGAAGAAGTAAGAAAATAAAGGTCTCACACAGTCTACATACACTCAGTATACGATATTGCACTTAGAACACAGTATATACAGGACACTGTACAATGCAGCACATCGGTATGATAACCTGTACAAAGGTAACATGAACAGACCCCGTTAGTCGGATTCAGTGTCGCGCTGGTGTCTCAGTGTGAGCTGAAATTATTTTACAGAGCTTGCGTACTGAAAATAAGAGGCGGGTTGATGTGGATAAAAAAATTCATGCTTTCACAAACTGAAGCTCCACCAGCAGCTCGTTTCTCATCAGTGATCGCACACCAGCACCTTCACACACATCTTTAAGGGTCTTTAAGGGTTCAGTTCTGTCATGTGTGTGATTCAGAAGCTCAGTATCACCAAAAAACCTGTTCAAGCTGGATGATCCTGCAGCTCTAATGTTCAGTGCAGGGAGCATCCTCATTTACTGACTTGGTGTAGAAGAAAATCTGCGGTGCTTTTGTGATTGTAACTAACAGGTGTAACTGTATATAAACTGTATATAAAAGATGGAAGTAGCTTCTGCATCTGAAAAGTCGTCTTAATTTTTTCTATTGGCCAGCAGGGGGAGACTCTTCTGGAGAAAGCGGGCCTGCGGTGAGCTCAGTAAACACTTTCCAGATGAATTTATGGTCTCAGTCACTACTTTTAAGTCTCACTGAATAAAACGTGCACTTCGTTTTGGAAATGATGGTCCCATTAGACTCAAAGACAAAAAATTTCACTGTGACTGACAAGTCGCTACGTGCTCTTCATGGTTGTTTTTCAGAACATCAGATTTGTGGAAAGACTCGAGGCTTCACAGCAGGGTGTCACTAATGAATCAATGGGTGATGTCAGTGTGGCTACTTCCATCTTCTATATACAGTCTGTGGTCTGATCCCTAAGTCTAGCCTGATTTTGTTAAATCTGTTTATTTTCTGCAGTCTGGATTTCATGTTTTTTTTTCCTCCATTACTGATTTATTTTTATTGGGATTTTATTGGTTTATTACAAACAAGTTACTTTCAATACATTCAGTTTTTGTGCGTGTTGGTCTTTAAAATCATTTTTTATCTCAGTTCACCTGAGAGAAATCTGAACTGCATGCGACTTGATTCAAAAATGTTGTACTAATAAAACCAATAAAAACCATAATCCTTCCCAAACTTTAAAAAGGATTCTAGTGCCATTTAACCGTACATTTAGAGAACCAGAGATACCTTCAGATGCAGAGGAAATAGAAAATGTAAAAACCAGCACTGAACATTGAAGCATCAGCTCATTCCAGTGATACGGCAGATTTTACAGGAAAAAAGTATTTTAGACTGAGTTTTATATTTTGTGTCTTTGGCATGAAAATGATCCAGTTTAAAGAAAAACAAGAATTCAGTGTGTCTACCAAACTCATCAGGATGGAGAAGCCTTTGAAACTTTGCTCTCTGGAGCCCAGAGTGAAGGAATTAGCAGCTCTCTAAAGCACGGTGACATAACACACCGATGTGACGGCAGGGCGCAGATTAAAGGAGAGCTTCAGTTTATTACAAAGTGAGTCCTACTTCTGACAGCTTTCAGCCTCATTTCCCACTCTGACGCCGACCGTCGCATCGTCTCGCTCCTGTGTCACCAACGCTCAGAAGTAGAAAAGTTTCTGCGCTCCCAGAAACCCACGAATGATGTGAGGGAGCCGAAATCATGGCCACAACTGTGAAAAATTAGACTCAAATTGTAATAAACTAGAATTTCCCCCTTTTTTTTGTTTTTAGCCATTTTATAAAAACATTTTTGAAGAATTGCACAAATAAATAAAGAGATCAGAGACAGAAAAGCCTGCTGACGGGGCGAACCTCTTAGCAGCAGCGGGAGGCGTTACATAATGTTGGCAGACCAATCCATCAGTCTGTGTGTCGTTTAAAAGAAAACACACTTTTTTTTTTTTTTTTTTAATCTTACTGGAAACTAGCTATCTTTGTAGGAAAACCCAAAACTTTTTTTGATCCACATAGTGAACGCTTGTCTTCATATTAGAGTTTAGGTTCAGATCAGAAAGTAAAGCCCCTTCATTACATTTCCTTTCAGGAGGTGAAAGATTCCCACTGAAGCTCGTCCGGTTTGTCCTGCACCCACAGGATCTGCTCAGTCTCCCACCTCCCGCAGTCCGTCTGTGTGGGTTAAACCTCCCACTGCCACTAGGTGGCGTCAACATCACGCGAGCACGAGCTGCAGCATCTCTGTTTGTACATGTCCACATGGCACAGCCTCAGCCTCCTCACCACACTGCAGTACTGGGTGGTGTCCTCACATTCACCTGCATGGAGAAAAAAAACACAAATAAACCACACAAATATCATCAAGGCTTCATTTTATATTCATCACAGGTTTCAGACTTCAGGTGTATTTTGAGGTTTTATGGAGCAGTCGGTTTAAGATGGGGCAGATTTCATGGTCTCACAAAATGACAGTGTCAATATTGACATTAATGTGGTGACATGAAGGCACTTATTTATTCAACTTCAGATTGCCAGTCTGTTGCAGGGCTAACACACAAACACAGATAACCATTCACACCTATGGGCAATTTAGAATCACCAGTTAACTGAACCCCACTAACTGCACGTCTTTGGACTGTGGGAGGAAGCCGGAGAACCCAGGAAAACGTGGGGAGAACATGCAAACTCCACACAGAAGGCCCCAGCCAGCCACTGGATTCAAACCCAGGACCTTCTTGCTATGGAGCAACAGTGCAAAGCATAAAACATCAAGTCCGGCTGGTCATTCAAAGTGAGATGACGTCAAAAGAAAATTTTTTAAATCTTACCGACTGAAGACAGCTCAGAGTTTTGTGACCCCCCCCAGATGAAATCTGGATTTTACTGTGACATCTGTTTATTACACTGAAATCACTAAAGAGCTCATTTAGAGATTTGAGGTGTCGTGATATATGAGTAGTGATGATAACTGTGATCATTAAAGCAAATGAAGCATTTATTGATTCACTAAGATAAATAATTCAGCACCCAGAGCAGGTTTGATTGTTTCAGTTTATTTTTTAATCGTTAGAAACGTTCAGTTTTAGTCCAGCTTTTATATCGGTGCAGATTTAAGAAAATCTGAATTGTGAAATATGAGAGCGATGAAAACTGTTGAGCTGCAGTCACGCAGGCGTCCCAGTCTCAGTAAAGATACATAATAACAACCCTGCTCTCTGCTCCTGTAATTCAGCAGTGTCATTAATGCCAGTGTAAAAAAGAAAAGTGTGGAGCACCCGAAGCCAAAAAAAGCTGAAATTCATCTGCATAAACATGAAATTTGCTTGCATAAATCATTTATGCAGGAAAGATTAAACTTTAATAAACCTTAAGGGATTTCAGGTGTCTGAACAAAACAAACAATATGCAGAGTTAAAGATGAATATTTGTTCTGGGCTATGGAGTTGGAGCAGGCAGGCCACGAGAGGTAATATAAAATACCATTTACAGTGAAAACGATTCAGAAAACAAAGATACACCATTTAAATTCGAGGCTTCATTTATCGCACCAACTTTTTTGATTTTCCTTGATTGTTGGGGGAATCGTGATCAGCGGCACAGAAATGGAGTGAAAGAAAAACAGCGAGCGAATCTCCAGAGGAGCCAAATGAATCCACGACAGCTAGAAGGACTCACAGGAAGTGCTAAAGGGAGCGCGCATTATCATGGCTCTGACCGTTTTACCAGAGCTTCCTCGCCGTGGTGCAGCTGTTCGCGCTCACACTTACTCCCACATGTGGCGGTGTTGCAGTGCTGCCAGGTGGAGGGTCGCTGGAGCCAAGCACAGTGCTGGTCAGCCAGAGTCCTGCCAGTCCTGCTGTGAACACAGTCCACCCTGCGGGACTGGAAGCCACTCCCACACACCACGGTGCACGCCCGCCACGCCCCGGGGCGCCACTGCACATCGCACAGGTCAGACGAACAGTTGCGCACAGACACGGGCCTGAAAGAGAGACGTTTTAGAATTGATTTTACTGGTGGGATTGGTGATCAATAATCTGGAACACTTGTCAGACGTTCAACAATATTTGATCTTATCATTTATAGTCCTGTGATACACCAAATGTTATGATTTTAGATGCTAGCAATATTACAAGTTACGCTACACATGACTTTAATGGCAGTAACCTTGTAATATAGACTTTCAGTAACAGTGGTTACTTTGTGTCTGAGCGTGTGTGTGTGCGTACCTGCTCCGGGGATCACAGTCAGTGTAGGAGGAGCCGTTAGCATGTTGGCAGATGACCGATCTCTTCTGTACGGTGGTGGTGGGGCCTAAACACCTCCCTGAACACTAAAATTCACAGAGTTACACCTGAAGGTACATTTCCAACACAGCGTAAAGTGCACGTTTGATTAAACGTCTGGACCTACCTTCCCCCACGGACTGGTCACCCAGACGGGACAGTTATTGGCAGAGCACGGCTCCGTGTCCGCCGGCCGGCTCGTCCTCTCACAGGCGGCCGCTGTCAGCGTCCTCGCTGCACCTCTGGCATCCAGCTGCTGGCAGGCGACCTGCCTCTGCTTCCAGCCAGCCCCGCACGAGGCCGAGCACTTGGACCACTCTGACACGGACCATCTGAACCGAAGACAGCAAACCATGAAGTACGCGCACACAAACGGGGATGAAAAGCTTTAAATGAAACACTGACTTCAATCCGAGCTTTTTGTCTCTTTCTGTAAACAAGAATCTGTCAGTCACACTTACTTCACTTCAGAAGATCGGACAGCTTTTATCACACTCACTCACTAGAAGACTGGTCTACAGTATTATAGGATGTGTCAGTGAAATGACAGGAACACAGATTAATCACTGCTTTTTATCATGGATTTTTTTTTCCTTTACTGTTTTAAATTTTCATCCAATACTGACTCTTTTTTAACTCCTTTAAGTCTCCGCCAACTCCTGAGGAAACTGGAACCTGAGCTGCTGAGTTCTTATCAGCTGCAGACGGGTGACAAATTAAAGGAAAAACCTGAACCCTTGACCCCTACAGTACGTGATCCTGCGGCTCTCTAATGTTGTCATCTTTGCTGGCATGGTTTGGCTTTTCTTATGAGGAAACTGTCACTGCAGACGATCCTCCAGGATGAGCGTGTCCCTTCCACGACGGCTCCCTGAATGGTTTGATGAGGATTTAAATGGTGTACCATGGGCCGTGTACCATGGGTTTCGCACTCACCAAATTTCCATGGATCTGAACAACTATGGGAGATTTTGGAGCAATGTTTTAAAGAGCACTCTCCTCCACCATCATCAAAGCATCTTGGATGAACGATGTCTCAGCAGAAACTTGCCAAAGAGCACTAAAGCCATCTAAGATCAGCCCTGGGAGCACTGAATTAGAATTACCCCCCTCCCCCGTGCTCAACTGAAGTCGACACCCATGTTTGTAACTGTAAATAATCTGCGGCAGTTTTGAAAGGCCTCGTCTTTCCGAACGTGGAAAACTCTCAGCCTGCAGCAATACAGTTTTATCCTGAGCTGAGATGAGCTAACAGTGGGTCATTTGTGTTGCACTGGTGAGCGAAGCTGACTCAGTGTGTGGCAGCGGAGCCGGGAGGGAGCGGGGCTGACTGATGGGCTGTATGATGGGTAAAGGCAGGCTGGCAGAGTTGGAAGCAGCAGGGGGACCCGGGGTGAGGAGATTCTGCTGAGAGTTACACTTCTGACTGCTCTTCATGAATTCATTAGCAGCTAACTCTCGCCTCATCAAAGTCAGTGTGTGAAAGAGTCTGATGCACCCTGGGCACATAAACTTACAGCAGGAAAGAGAAATGTCACTCAGTCAGGGTAATTCAGTCTCTTTGGCAGCAGGTTTATTCTATAATCTGTCAATATCGTGTCGGTGCTCCATAGGAAGCGCTGTTCTCCCCTGTTTTTGAAGAAATTCCATTGATAAAATACGCCGACAGGTGACAGGTGAGGTTATGGCTTGAATTTGTGATTAAAGCTGTTTTGAACATCATCTGCTACCAACATGGACGGTTTTTCAGCCGCCTCCTCTGACATGCGTCCACATCGGTGCCCCACTCCCCAGCACTGGACGCTTGATGGGCGGAGCCAGCGGACAGTGACGACAGGTGATTGACAGGTAATCTCCAGCTCAGTGTTTGCCTTCTATAAAAGTGCAAACACTGAGCTGCACCTGACTGACTCAACGATTTCAAACCAAAACCAATATGACGGCGTATTGGCTCACTTTCCCTGATATTACCAAAATAGTGAACTGTCTTCCTTTTAGATCAACAAAGATTCATTTCAAAGATTTTCAGGAGTTTTCTGAGGAGTTTGCAGAACGTTTGCAGAAAGACCTCGGTCCTTAACTTTTACCATCTGCTGAAACGTAGCGCAGCACCACCACAGTCGACTCAACCGCTGGTTACAAACACCTGGAATGCCTGGAATTAATGATCTGCTTTCACAGTCACATTAACACGATGATCGAGTGTACCTGGGAGGGCAGTCCTGTCTGTTGCAGGGGACCGGGGAGGTGATGGGTTTTGGTATGTGCTGACACATGTTGGGGTGAACGTCCTTTCTGTTCAGAGAGACACAGCGGATCTGCCGCAGCCACGTCCCTCTGTTCCCACAGGAAGCACTGCAAGTGGTCCAGTCGCCGAAACGCCAGCCAAACTCTACAAAGAAGAAACATCGAGATACACGAGATTCAAGAAAATTCAGAAACTATCAGCAGCTTTTTTTTTTCTTTTTTTTTTACCCTGCCTCTCTAACAAAATCTAGCTAAACAAATATTCTAATTCTAAATGGTCATCAGCAGAAGATTCCTCTCTGGACTTTCAGATAATAATAAATGTATTATTATTATTATTATTATTATATGTGCTGATTAGTGGTTTAGGATTTAGGACAGGACGTCCTCCCTCGAAGGCGCCTGTTCCAAAACGATAGCTCCTACAGACATTAGCAGCGTAGTTAAAGCCCAGCAGAAAATTTTTACCCCATGAAATTTACATACAGCTGCGGCTGCAAGGTGGTTGGTGCCTTTCTTGGTGATAATTCCTGAACCAGATTGTGGACACCAGGGTTAAGGGAGCCATCAAGCTGAAGCAGGAGTCCAGTCAGACTTGGTTAGCCTGTGGGACTCTCGAGGCAGCTGATGAGTACTGGCAGGCCAAGTGGAACGCAGCTTGGGCCGAGGGTGAAGCTGCAATTGAGGCTATAGTATTATTTCAAGGACCTCCTTAATCCCACCGACACACCTTCTGTAGAGGAAGCAGAGTCCGGGGACAACTCACCCATCACTGAGAGGTCACTGAGGTAGTTAAACAGCTTCTTGGTGGCAGGGCCTCTGGGGTGGACAAAATTTACCCTGACTTCCTGAAGGATCTGGATGTTGAAGGGCTGTCTTGGTTGACACGCCTCTGCAACGTCACATGGAGATCTGGGGCGATGCCTCTGGATTCACAAACTGGAGGAGTAGTCCCTATCTTTAAGAAGGGGGACTGGAGGTGCGCTCCAACTATCAGGGGATCGCACTCCTCAGGCTCCCCAGTAAGGAGGGTCCGTCTGTTAGTCAAACCTCAGATCCAAGAGGAACAATACTGTTTTCGTCCTGGTTGTGGGAACGCTGGACCAGCTCTTTATCCTCTCAAGGATAATCAAGTGTGTGCGGGAGTTTGCCCGTCCGGTCTACATGTGCTTTGTGGACTTGGAGAAGGCATTCGACCGCGTCCCTCGGGGTATCCTGTGGGTAGGCGCTGCGGGAGTAGGGGGTGTCTGGCCTGTTGTTGTGGGCCATTCAGTCCCTGTACAGCTGCAGCAAGAGCTTGGTCCGTATTGCCGGTAATAAGCCGGATTCATTTCGTGTGGGTGTTGGACTTTGTCAGGGCTGACCTTTGTCACCGATTCTGTTCATAATTTTTATGGACAGAATTTCTAGGCGTAACCAAGTGATGGAAGGCTTCCTCCTTGGTGGCCTCAGAGTCTCATCTCTGCTCTCTGCGGATGATGCGGTCCCGTTGGCTTCATCAGGTGGTGGCCTCCAGCCCGCAGTGGTACAGTTTGCAGTCGAATATGAAGCGGTTGCTATGATAATTAGCACCTCTAAGTCTAAGGCCGTGGTCCAGAGCTAGAAAAAGGGCAGAGTGCCCACTCTGGGTCGGGAATGAGTTGCTGCCCCAAGTGGAGGAGTTTAAGTATCTCGGAGTCTTGTTCACGAGTGATGAGAGAGGGAAGCAGGAGGTTGACAGACACATTGGTGCAGCATCTGCAGTGATGCAGACACTGCACCGGTCCATTGTGGTAAAGAGAGAGCTGAGCGTGAAAGCAAGCTGTCGATTTACTGGACAATCTACGTTCCTACCCTCAGCTACGGTCATGAGCTTTGGGTAGTGACCGAAAGAGCTAGATCATGGATACAAGCGGTGGAAATGAGCTTTCTCTGAATGGTGGCTGGCCTCTCCCTTATAGAGATGAGGCGAGGAGTGCAGGACTCAGAGTAGAGCTGCTACTCCTCCACATCGAAAGGAGCCAGTTGAGGTGGCTCGGGCATCTGGGCGCCTCTTGAGTGAGGTGTTCTGGGCATGTCCTCCTGGGAGGAGGTCCCAGGGTAGACCCAGGACACTCTGGAGAGATTATATCTCTTGGATGGCCTGTGAACGTGACTGATTGTTCTGAAGCTCCGCAGAGCCCCATTCACTCTGGACTAGGTTGCGACTGCCTCCTTCTCTGATGACAACTTCATCTCAACAATAAAAACAGGGAACTTGACATTGACAACTTGTCAAGATCAGGGCTGCGTCAGCCTTAATCATCTGTCCTTTATTGTCCAGTCTGACTCTAATGGGTCCTTAATTTACTAAATAAACGTCTCGTTTTTATCAATAACACATCAAACAAGCAACTGGGACCAGAAACTCATCAGGAAAGTGTTTACTGAGCTCAGAGATCAAATCACCTCATTTTCTCTGAGACTTCTATACCAGTGACCTGCTTTTTGCCCCCTGCTGAACAACAGAAAGAATGCAGATGTAAGGCACTCTGCACTGGCTTCACTTTTCAGACACAGAGGCTACATCCATCTTTTATTTAAAGTCATCATGACTGCACATTAGTCCATTAGACTGACATATGATGTCATTGCTCTACAGAATATGTGATAACTCAAAGGTCAGTGAAAATGACTTCTGATCTATGCATTTACAGATTTATAGATTCTGCGCTGTGCTGGATTGCACGATCTGTATTCAGAGAAGCAATCTCCTTCACTGACAGCAGTTCCAAATGGCAGAGCTGTGCCTCGTTATTCATAGACTGACGCTTTATTTTTGAAAGGAAGACTATAGCAGCTATAGAACAAACCAGGACAGAGCTCAGCAGAATATCAAAGGGCTGTACAGAACATCCTGTCAAACTAAAATCTGCTGCAGCGGTGACAGAGGAATGGAAAGTCTGGGCGCCTACGTCAAACACCATCTTGAGATGTTAACATACAGCAATGTTCACGAGTCTGCACAGATTCTCAATATTTAATTTCAGATGCTGAAACGCCCACAGCAGAGGCAGGAAAACGCTGGAGGCAAAGGAAGGACAGCTGTTGGTGGGACTATATAATACAGAGAAATGGAAAGCAGTGATTTAACACAGCGTGCAGGTGGAGCCGCTTCATTTATCCACACATCTGTCCATTTTCACAGTGAAGTGAAGTTTGAGCAGGACTTTGATAAAACTTTGGGATTCCATTAATCGTCCTTTTTCATAATCTGAATGATGTGTGTGGTTTATTGATCATTTTAATGGGCAAAAATAATGCATGTCTGCTCTGCACCAGTTCCCTTCTAACAAAAATCGTTCCCAAAATTATTTCTGCACAAACAAAACAATTTCTCTGGTCAGAGCTCCACAATGGTGTTCACTAAAGGAAATCAATCAGATCAAAATCAAACTAACAGTCAGCCTCTGTGACGGCAGCTCAGCGTGGGCACAGAGATCGCGCCAACGAGCCTTTTACTAATCCAATATATAAACAATCAGTTCAAGGGCTGATCCACAGGAGCAGCTTCCAGGGATGAAATCTCTCATTCAGCCAACGCTTCAAACCAATCTGGTGTTCCCACTGACGCCGTATCACAGGCATCGGGGTTTCAGGGATGCTCCGCTTAACTCCTGGAGACTTTTCATGAACTGCTTTCCGTTTTCACACTTTTGGATTCTCATACTCATTTAGACATACTCTGCACTCCTCGCCACCCACACAGCAGAATTAGTACATGTACTCCCTTTCATTTATCACTCACTCAGACAAATCACCATCCGCTCCGTGATCTCAGTGCACTCATTCTGTTTGCCTGTGTTTACCTCCAGCTCCAGTTTATTGGTCAGCTCAGAACTACAGACATCGTGCGCTCCGATTACATATTGAGTTTATTCATGTAGATGCACCGTCAGCATCAACCAGAAGAGACAAAAATGTTTTCACCACATACCAAAATTAAGTTAAAATCATGTGTGGACACACTAATCAATCTGCAGCGGTCTGTCTACCATTCAATGCCCTTTCAATCAGCACGATTGATCACGACTGATGTGATGAAGACCGTCGCGGAAATTACCGTCTAGTTTCCTTATGCTGTAACTTTCAGAAAGACAAAGCATGAGTGAACAGGAAGCTGCAGGTCTTAATACAATCATTCTTTTTAAATTCTAACCTCAGCAATGATAAAGCGATTTTTCAGTAGTTTCAACACAGCAGAAACACATCACCATCATCCACCTTCAGACCGGTGCTCAGCTCGCTGCGGGGGTCCTTGAATTCTCCTTCACATCTTTGGTGACATTTTCCATCAAGGTTCACCCACAACCCTATTCCCTCCAAACTAACCCTTGTTAGAGTCGTGCTGTGCAGTGCATGTGTTTTCACGAGTGGAGATTTGAGCTGCTGTTGCTTTCCTGTCAGCGGTCAGTTTAAAGCAGTCTGCCCATTCTCCTCTGACCTTTGACATCAACATTTTCTCCCAGAGAGCTGCAGCTCACTGGATATCTTCTGTGTTTCAGACCTTCTCTGTAAACCCCAGAGATGGCTGTGTGGGAAAACCCCAGTAGATCAGCAGCTTCTGCACCAACAGCCATGCTGCGTTCAGATCACTTAAATCACCTTTCTTCAGCAGCTCGCCCTCACCATGTCTGCATGTCTAAGTGCACTGAGTTACTGCCATATGATTGGCTCATTAGATATTTGTGTTAATGAACACCTGAACAGGTGTACCTAACAAAGTGGACAGTGAGTGTACATACTGATATGATATCCGAAAAGAAAGCTAATATCTGCCATGTAGAGGACAAAACATGCATGCAGCTTCCAGGTCTGAAATGTGAAGCTAACACAAACTTAAGCCTGCATTCTTTTTAATGACCCCCAGGGGGCGATACCTCTGGCTGCAGAAAGACTTCTGGTATGTGGGGAAAAAGCCCTCCGTCCACTATCTGTCGTATCTGCACAGATTGGTCCACACACACAGGTGACGTAAACACTGACCTTCAGTGTGAACGTATATCCAGGCTGACAGAAGATGCCTGGTGCCGTTGATGGAGGTCTGGCATCTGTAGCGACCCGAGTACTTCACCTGGAGCGTGCTGACTTCAAGGACTCGACCTCCCACCAGCATCCTGTACTGCAGACCCTGACCAGGTGCAGGATCCTGGCTGTAAGCTGGACCTGAAACCTCCTTCAGGGTCCGGTTGTTGTAGTCCCAGCGCACAGGCAGTTTGTGGTCGGGAACTACTGGACAACCTGTGAAAGACAGAAGAAGGAATAATGTATGTATTTAATATTATAATGCTAAACGTGGACTCCGTCAAGTTCAGACATTAATGCAGTGCTAATGGATGTGTGAAAAAATCCCTCTGAGTGATAGGAGTGCAATGCTTACTTGGTAAGGCGCTCTTTTAATGCTAGAGCAGCTCAGTGATGAAGAACATGAAGGGAACAAGCACATCATTTCAAAATACACTCAATGTGACTTTTTTGATTAAAAGGACTAAGACTGGGGTTGTGACTGTGATCTTTTTTTTTTTTAACTTTTCTTGATAAGAAAATCAAAAGGACACATTTATTTTGACACTGAATCTTATTTTTTAATAAAAGCCTGTGAAGCCACACTTTAAAACCTCCCTTTTTTATCAACAAACACCAAATTCAATTCAATTTAATTCATTGGGAAGATTTTTGTGCTCTTTTCTATAATTAATCTGGTTATCCTTCTGTAACTCCAGACAGATGCTGATGTTTTCATGAGCGTCACAGTTTCAGACACGCTGTCTCTATAACTGAAATGAATGCTAACACGAGCAGCTTTAGGTTGTCCACACGTGTGTTTCTAACTCAATGTGGGACACAAATGAAGATTTATTCTCATGCTAAATGATTTCCAGGGTAGAGAAGATTTAGATAGATAGTCACGGTCTTTTGACAAAAATGGAATTAAGTTTTATTCATAATTTAGTCATCTGAATAGTTTTAGTCTAGTCTTAGTCGATGAAATTATCGTTAAGAACATAGTCGACTAAATCTACAGTCGATTTAGTCGACTAAAATATAAAGGGTGTAAAATGTAAATGCTTTTTCTTCAGTTCCCTTGAATTAGTCATTATACACACTTACACAAAATTAAACATTTATTCAAAGTTATGGAATATTATTAATAATATTTACATTAGCGTTTCACCTGCTTCCCACACACCTGATCATTAACACCACCTTACTGAGCGTTTTACAGCAGGACGCTCTGAAAGGTACAGGACAGTGTTCAGGACTAAGATTAGGAAAGGCTAATCCACCGCGGTGTGGAGATT
>JASGAU010410171.1:0-13266 GCA_030220045.1 Australoheros facetus
CACACACACACACACACACACACACACACACACACACACACACACACACACACACACACACACACACACACACACACACACACACCGGGGGTTTACGTGCTTTTGGAGACGTCCTGAGGTTTGTTCAGAATCACCAGGCTGGGGTCGACCTTCATGATGTCACAATCTCATAGCAAAGAGAGAAAATCACCAAAACACAATGTTTGTGTAACACACTAACTTGGTCGTTTGTCTGCATCAGTGTTGCTTTAGGAGCAGAAAAATGATTCTCTAGAAATGTTTTGAGCGCCGGTGTGGCTCACAGGACGGAGCTAAAGGATACTTCATCCTTGAGACACGAGTGACTCCAGAGAATCAGAAGGTGGCATCGAACCCAAACCTTCTTGCTGCGAGACAGCAGTGTTAACCACTGTGCTGCCATTTGAATTACACATTAAAAACCACAAACCTTCATTTCTGTAATACCTTTTTTTTTTGTTGCTTCTTTTGAAAAAATATGATTGCAACTGTTTTTCAATGTAATTCAAAAAGTGACACGATGAGAAATAACAAAGATAAGAGACGGGGTATTTTATATTTTGTGGCTATTGGAAGGCGATGCAGACCGAACTAACAGGGACAGACGGATCCTGGCTGCATGCTGGACCTCAGGCTGGATGACCAGCAGCTGAAAGAAGAAGAAGAGGGAAAAAAACGATCTGATAAAGTTAAACTCCTCTTACTCTGTGACAGAGTTTTATGGTGAACTTTAATGATGCCGGCACTTATTTCTTTACTGAACAGCCCACAGATGATGATGATGATGGTGGTGGAATGATGATAAACAGAATCCTGAAGAGCTTTTTTTAGATTACGGGAGGTGAAACTGTAACCAATAATTACGATCAATGATGCCATTTCATAAAGCACATATACGACGAGATGATGGTCACGTGTCTGAAAGGCGTTGCTGTGGATGCTGGTCTCTGTTTTTCCCTGTTTTAGAGAAGTTTGGAGGATCCCAAAAAGCAATAATGAGGAAGATCTCTGTGCTCACAGTCCAGAAAGTGGACCTGTAAAACATTTTTAAAAATCTATCATTTCAAAACAAAATAAAACAAATAGAGGCAAAGGCAGAGCTCTCTCAAGCATTTAGAAACAAAAAGTAATCCGAGTAAGTCTGTTCTATATATTTAAGAGTGTGAAAGAATAACTTGAATCTTTATTTCTTTTGCTAAGCATTTGTGACCTGTCATAGCGCCATCATGCCCAGAATAGTCAGCACTGCGGTGGTGTAAGTGTACACAGAGAAGGCCTGGGTGGTGGCAGAGATGCTCCATCAACAAACGTATCATAAGCAGAGGCAGCACCGCTGTGGCCTCCAAAAACATTCAAGATTCAAGATATTTTATTTGCCATTTGTACTGACACTCAAGGTTTGGGCACTTAGCAATTCTTGTGCTGAGCTCTCGAGTAAAAGTGCAAAAAAAAACAAAAAAACAAGAAATCCCAGCGCACCCTGTCCAAGCTCGGGTCCTCTACCAGAGGCCTAAGAGCCTGAGGGTCCTGCACAGTACCTGTTTGTCCATCACTACGATGTCCGGTTGGTTAGCCGGACATTAGTAACATTATCCACACTGTGAGCTATACTACTTTCCAGAGTGCTGCACCTACCAATCACTCAGTGTCCACTCCCATAATAACATATAAAATTGAGCCTTAATACAGCTGAAATGGTTGAAAAATAGAAAAATTCAACCCCTGTACAGCTATAATTAGCTTTTTTGATCATTTGGATTTATTTATGTACATATTTTTGCAAAGAGGAACATTTTAAAGTGGAAATGTAGTTTGTGGCACTTGACGTCATGTTTTCCAGCCACAGAGCTTGATATTCAGGGTGGGGTTGTTGTTTCGTGGTAAATTTGAGTGGAAAAGGATCTGCAACCCTTCAAACAGCAACTGAAATCAATAAAAGCACAACACACCCTCCTCAACCGGTCAGAGCAACGTCAACACTCAGATGAGGAGGCAGAAGGGAGGAAGAATACTTACAAACTGTTCACGGTTGGACATTATCTGTAGTCGTCTTCTTTGAATTAAAGGATCTACAAACAAAGGTTTTTAGGAGCTTTTACTATGTTTTACCAAAGCATGTGTGCTTATAAATATGTTTTTGTGTGACGTGTTTCCTGCTTTTTGGCTTTCCTCCACGTGTCTTCTGCAGAGACGTGCTGCTGTGGATGGAGAACCTAACCGTGGTAACTCCTCTCACAGAGCCCATCGTGTTTGAACTGGAAGGTTTCTACGTGCCGCCGGGTTTTGGTCCTTTCCTGTTCTTCCTGGCTCTGTTTGCCTACGTGGTGGTGCTGTTGGGGAACGGCGTGGTGGTGTGTGTCATTGTTATGGACAAGAACTTGCACAGACCCATGTTTGTAATGGTTTGTCACCTGCTGGTCTGTGATCTTTTGGGGGCCACAGCCGTGCTGCCTCACCTCATGATGCACTTCTTGATGGGGCAGAAGAGGATCGCCTACATCCCTGCCATCACCCAGGCCTTTTCTGTGCACACATACGGGGCCGCAGTGCAGACTATTCTGGCCGCAATGGCCTATGACAGGTAATGAAAGGATCAGCTCACCATAAAAATGAAAGATTGAAACTCTTTTGCATGAAGATGCTTTGACTTGGATGTTATAGATGGATTATGTGAGGAGCTGCAGCTGTATGTCAGCCCTATTTCCTGGGATCTGGTCCGGGAAGGATTTTCTCTTTTTTGAACAGCAGGTTGTTTTTAGAATTGCACTTACTTTTCTTTTGAAAACAAATGATTGATGAGAGGATTTTGAAAGGACTTTAAAACACTTGTATTTGCATGTTTAACTATGCCTTTAACTATAAAGCATGCTGAACATTCTGTGCAGGTACATTGCAGTGTGCGAGCCGCTCAGGTATCACGCCATCATGACCTCGGCTCGGCTGCACTCCTGCTGCGCCCTGGCCTGGTTCTTTGCTCTGCTGCTCATTGCTGTGCTCTTTGCTTTCCACATGAACGTCCCGTTGTGTGGCCGAACCATCCTGCACGTGCACTGCAGCAACCGAGGGATCCTAAGCCTCGGCTGCATTCCCACGCCCGCTAATGACATCTATGGTCAGTGTATAGTCTTTGGAGTATGCATATGCAGTGTGTTACGTGCAACTTCTTAAAATATCCTGTTTTTCTGTGCGTGTTTGGTGATATGATTTAAACTGATTGTGTTGTCTCAGGTTTTCTTCATTTATCGTTGATCAGTTTTGTCAGCTTAGCAGGTTTTCAAGCATTTATGATTATAATTGTTCAAGATATAAAGAGGTTGTCTCTGAGGGAACATTCAGACACGTGGCTGATTCAGACTTTTCTAAAAGGACACTTGTCTCTTTTTATTGATAGGTCTGTCCATGACCTGGACTCTGAGTACAGGGGTCTTCCTCATCGTTGCTTTTTCCTACATCAGGATCCTGCGTGTTTCTTTAAAACTCGGCAGAGTCTGCAGCAAGGCCTTTCAAACCTGTGCTTCTCATCTCATCGTATACGTGGTCTACCAAATAGCTGTACTGATCATAGTTGTGAGTTACAGGTTCCCCTCTACCTCCCATAATCTAAAAAAGTTTTTCAGCATCGTGTTCATCATCATTCCACCAGCCATCAACCCCATTATCTACGGACTGATAACTAAAGATTTACGCAGCAGCATTTTTAAGCAATTCACCACACAAGTCTGTCATAAAAAGTGATATGTATGAAAAGGTACAACCCTGATGCCAAACAAGTTGGGGCATTGCATAAAATGTCAATAAAAATTGTTAGAAAGGCTCTATTTAGGGTTTCTGTGCTATGACTTTGTGCTGAGTAGTAATACACCACCTACTGGACTGGAAGGGGAGGTGATGCTCCTCACCAGCAGCATGTGGGGCCTTGGAGTGGGACTCCTTGACATTGTACCTGATAAGACAGACTGCTGTGTAGCTCGTTTTAGACACAAGGTACCAGTGTTACAGCATGATTCACCACACTCTGTTGCCCTAGCGAGGCGGGGATGCCAGTTTCAGTTTATGCCACTATATGGCCTCTGTGACCTTTTATTAGCAGGTCTGAACTAAGGTGGACTGAGTTACTCCTTTAGTTTATAAGTTTTTCTGGGTTGTATCTATTTAACTATTAGTGTTTCATGTATATGTACAGGTGCTGGTCATAAAATTAGAATATCATGAAAAAGTTGATTTATTTCAGTAATTCCATTCAAAAAGTGAAACTTGTATATTATATTCATTCATTACACACAGACTGATATATTTCAAATGTTTGTTTCTTTTCATTTTGATGATTATAACTGACAACTAATAAAAACCCAAATTCAGTCTCAGAAAATGAGAATATTGTGGAAATGTTCAGTATTGAAGACACCTGGTGCCACACTCTGATCAGCTAATTAACTCCAAACACCTGCAAAGGCCTTTAAATGGTCTCTCAGTCTAGTTCTGTAGGCTACACAATCATGGGGAAGACTGCTGACTTGACAGTTGTCCAAAAGACGACCTTTGACACCTCGCACAATGAGGGCGAGACATAAAGCTCATTGCTAAAGAGGCTGCTGTTCACAGAGCTCTGTGTTCAAGCACATTAATAGAGAGGAGAAGGGAAGGAAAAGATGTGGTAGAAGCTTCAGACTTAGAGGTGCTGAGGTCCATTCGCTTCACACTCTGCTGCGAATGGTTCGCAGCCGTGCATCAGTACTGCACAGCGACATAATTCATCATCTTCATCATTCAGGTTGTACTAAGAGAGCGGGAAAGGTTTATAAAGCCTTAACATATGTAATAAATTATAAATATAATGCACTACTTTGCAGATTTTCAGCTATCGCCGGGGTCTCTGGAACATATACCCCCCACCCTGCAATAGGTGAGGGATCACTGTATTAAGTTTTTGTTAGATGGTCCCATGTTTAGTTACTTCCTGTTTTATTTTGGTAGTCTCTTGTCACACGCGCACTCAATTTAATTTTCCTTTCCTTTCCTTGTTTTCCCTGTGAACAGCTGTGGACAAAGTTGTTTCCCTTTTCCCAAATTATCTGGTCTTCCCTCAGCTGTACTACCCTCCAGCCTGCCGCTGGCCTGCTGCCCATTTTTCTTTTTAACTTTGGCTTTTTAGTTTGTGTTTCTGACTCTGCAAACTTGTGCGGCCAGTTCTTGTTTTTTAAATTCATTAAAGCTGTGTGCTGATTCAATCCACCCCAACAAAAGAAAAGTTCAAAGAAATCATTCAAAGTCCAAATTACCACGACATTCATGCCCATGATGACCATAACTCTATATGTTACATTAAAACTACACTTGATGCAGGCTGATGTCTGTGTTGTGTTAATTTCAAAGCACTCATCTAACTATTTTCCACGTAATTTACAAGTTCATTATCCTGGAGTCAAATGTGCTGAAATTACCATCTAGGATTGTTTTCATTTCTTGGCATCGTCACAAAGTCACATGGTACATCATTAGCTGTCATGGTAAACTGGATGTGTTACAGCCTTTTAATATTTTTAAATATCTACAGAGTTTAGGCCTGTAGCTATTAAAACAGTATTTTTGAAGGAGATGCAGGCTGGAGGTTAAAATCCTGTTTTACAGTAGTTCTGATGAGGGAAATTAGAGATCAAAACCATGTCTGCGTAGTTTGATTCCTTCTTTGAAGCCAGCCTGAGTGGCCTTTTGAGTAATTGCATTTTGTATTGTATTGTATTGTATTGTATTTTGTATTGTTTTGTATTGTTTCAGTGGTAAAGGTGCACGTGAGAGGGGATCACAACCCTCTGGACACTAAGTAGAATCAATAAAAGCACAACACACTTTCCTCAACCAGTCAGAGCAACTTCAGTGTTCTAATGAGAAGGAAGGAAGCTTCAAGCTTTACACAAGAACATCTACAGTGTTGTAAATGCATTACGTCTTATTCTTTAAATTGTTCTGACATCATCTGTTTAAGTGTGCTTTTGTTGTTTTATTGAAGGAATTACTGTGGAATATATTTCATTTAGTCAGCAGTTACAAGTGTCTTTCATAGCTTTTCAACTGTTACTGTCTTTGTTGCCTGAAATGTTACCCGATGTCTTCTGCAGAGACGTGCTGCTGTGGATGGAGAACCTAACAGTGGTAACTCCTCTCACAGAGCCCATCGTGTTTGAACTGGAAGGTTTCTACGTGCCGCCGGGTTTTGGTCCTTTCCTGTTCTGCCTGGCTCTGTTTGCCTACGTGGTGGTGCTGTTGGGGAACGGCGTGGTGGTGTGTGTCATTGTTATGGACAAGAACTTGCACAGACCCATGTTTGTAATGGTTTGTCACCTGCTGGTCTGTGATCTTTTGGGGGCCACAGCCGTGCTGCCTCACCTCCTGATGCACTTCTTGATGGGGCAGAAGAGGATCGCCTACATCCCTGCTATAGCCCAGGCTTTTTTCATGCACACATATGGTGTTGCAGTGCAGACTATTCTGGGTGCCATGGCTTATGACAGGTAATGAAAGGAATCAGCTGTTAATCAAAGATTCAAGCTATTATTTTTGGTGGTGTTTTTGTTTAGTGGGCTTTAAAATGTGCCAAAGGTTACTAACAAGATCTCAGGGATCTGGTCTGGGAAGGATTTTTTCTCTGTTTAGCTGGAAATTGGAATTTAAATAATTTTAAAGGGACTTTTAAACAACAAGAGAGAGAGTAAAGCATACATTTTAAATATATACAAATGCAGCAAAGAGTGCTGAGGGACGTTTTACATGTTAGAGCTGCTGAAATCCTTTGACTGCAGAGACTTGTGTTCTTTCCCCTGTGCAGGTACATTGCAGTGTGCGAGCCGCTCAGGTATCACGCCATCATGACCTCGGCTCGGCTGCACTCCTGCTGCGCCCTGGCCTGGCTCCTTGCTCTGCTGCTTATCGCTGTGCTCTTCAGCTTCCACATGAACGTCCCGCTGTGTGGCCAAACCATCCAGCACATCTACTGCAGCAACCGAGGGATCCTAAACCTGGCCTGCATTCCCACCCCCATTAATAACATTTATGGTCAGTGCACAGCCTCAATTCTGCCTCATACTTTTAAAAAAACAAAACAACTTTTTCTTATCTAAATAAAAGACCAAACTCTGCAGCAATGCAACGCAACACAAGAGCATTACGCAGTGATTAGAATTCGATTTCTGTTCTGAGGATTTAGTGAAACATTTAAACTGATTTAGTTTGAGTTTAGAAAAATTCAGCTTGATGAGTCTTCAGTCATATATTCATGTTATTTCCATTTTTTTAAACAAGGATTTTTAAGTAAATGATAAATGAACTTGGACTGACTTTTTAAAATTTTTTTATGGCACTGTTCAATATTATACTAACATTAGATCAAAAGGGTACGGGATACTGAAGTGAAAGGCCAATTCTCTTCTTTTTATTCGACAGGGCTGTCCATGACCTGGTCTGTGAGTACAGGAATCTTCCTCATCATTGCTTTTTCCTACATCAGGATCCTGCATGCTTCTCTAAGACAAGGCAGAACTGACAGCGGCATCCGCAGCAAGGCCTTTCAAACCTGTGCTTCTCATCTTCTTGTGTATGTGCTTTATGAAATAGCTTCACTCACCATAATTGTGAGTTACCGGTTCCCTTCGCTCTCCCAAAACATAAAGAAATTCTTAAGCATTCTGTACATCATCATCCCACCAGCTATAAACCCCATTGTCTATGGACTGGCCAGTAAAGACTTACGCGTGAGCATCATTAGACATTTCACCATTCAATTAAATCACAGAAATTGAACTCATGTAGTGACATAAGCTGTTTTTGATCATAAACCTGAGGAAGATGAAGGAATTGTTTTTTTCTCTGAATGGTGCTGTGAAGATTGTATGAACATGTCTTCAGAAAAATAAGTTCTTAAATAAAGAAATACGTTCTAAAAGATAATGACATTTTGCTGTATTAGTAAAAAAAAAATTCTGTTGACTACTACTGTAAATCAAAGAAATGCAGAGCTCCTTGGCTTTGACGTACGTTGGGAAGCCAAAGGTAATGTTTTTGTCAGTAAAAAGACTGTAAACGTGCAGAGGATGAATCTCTAACTTGGATTTAAAAAGTTTGGACAACCACTCTCTTGACATAACCAATGCTTACTGTAGACTTGTAACACAATGGTTCCTGGTACAAATTTCAGTGTCCAACAATATGACATCCTCCTTTACAAATTCACATCCATTTGTTGAGCTGGACTGCCCTTTAGCAGGCTGGTTCTGGCTCATGGTCCATATGTTTGATAACCCCATTTATTATTTCTGTCTGTTGACAGTTGCCAGCGTCATAGATTTCTTAATGCTAAATCTTAGACTATGTTAGATTATGGGTTACCCCTGACAATAAAATGGCATCTATGAAAAAGAAAGAGGTCTTCATTTCTGATGGTAAACAGGTGCTAAGCTAACCACAAAGCTGCTTTCACTTCATTTGTTGAATGTATCTGACAACAGACGTTTGTCTTTTTATAAGTGCTGATTCAGCCCTAACTATGAGCTGGATCAAAAAGGAATGTTTTAAGCCTAATCTTAAAAATGCTGGTTTCCCTGGTTATCCATGTAGATAGGGTGCCCACAGAGCTTGACCCTTCCTGTATTGGTCATACAACTTCAACTACAGACTCTTCTGGGTCTGCCTGTCCCTTGAGTGTCTTGTCCTACTTCCAAATCCTGACAGTGACTCTTGCTGTAAGAAATTATCCCCTGACTCATTTCTAAACCAGTCCATGACATCAGCCCTCTGGTGTTTAACTTAATTTTTCATTATATGGAATGTACAATGAGACTAGAGAGCCACTCTGATTTCAGTTGGCACTGAAAGTTTTTTTTATTTGACTATAGTCCTTGGAGTTATAGATCTTGTGCAGCACTTTGGTCAACATCATTGTTTTAAATGTGCTATATAAATAAACTTGACTTAACCTGTAGAAAAGTGAACAAGATAAAGTTCTGAATCCACATATAACTACATAAAATAAAATAGAATATGCAGAATTAAACAAATATATTCATATAAACATAATGAACAGTGGGTAAATGTTGCACATTAATGGATGAATATTGCACAATATAGGAATAATAGATATGGCACCATACATGAGTAGAGGATTCTGCCAAGTATGTGTAATAAATAAAAATTGTCTTTGAGGTCCTCTGCCTTACCGGCCACAGCTTAAAACCTGACACTCACAGCCGCACAGCTACAAACATTGCAACTTCCACTTTCTCCCAATGAAGTGTGCCAGTTCTCAGCCCATTTGTGTAGCTCACTACTCTCCTGAGGTATCACTCATTTGCCTTACTCAGCCTCATCCGGTGTCAAGACGGCTACGTTCACACTGCAGCCTGAAGTGACCCGAATCTGATTTTTTTTTGCCCTCATGCGACCTGTATCCGATCTTTTCATGCCAGTCTGAACAACACAGATCCGATTTTTTCAAATGCGACCCAGGGCACTTGGATATGTGGTCCTAAATCCGATACGTATCCGATCTTTTCAAATGTGACCTGAGTGTGTACGGCCAGGTCGCATTTATCCGACCTGCACGTCATTGATACTCGACAAACGTCACTATTCTGCATAGTGACGTTTGTGACCCCACAGTGGTTGCACAAGTAGTTCAACTCTTCCAGGAAAGCTTATCAATATTTGCCATTGCCAAAAAGATTGCTTTGTCTCCCAGCACAGTCTCAAGAGGAGGCGTTGTCAAAGCAGAAGAACTTGACATTGCTGAGGCAGAATAGACTGGATTAGATGAGGAGTTGCGATGATGAAGAGTGTGGTGTCTCTTCTGAAAGGAAGACTCCTCACCCTCTGACCACTGGCCTCCCAGGAAGGAAGCAGGACCTGAGTGGAGTAAACAGTCTGTAAATGTGAGGGTGCTGGCTCAGGTAAGTGAAGTTCATCTCAGTTCACTGAATTTAACAGTCCTTTAGAGTGCAGAATATGAGAGTATGTGATGGCGATGGTTGGCGACTAAAGCAGTTGAGGCTTCTGGGATATTGTACCTATAAAAGTGGATACCGCTACCTGCCAGGCTCTCACATCAGTAGAATCAAATATTCTCTGTGTGAGAGCAAGGAGCCAGGAGCATTCTGCCTGTGAAAATTGCACTGGGTCAATTGTGGTCGAATCATGCTGTTAAGGTCAGTGGAGGCTGACCGTGTGGAGCATGAAAGAAGTGAGAACTCAAATGCAGGATGCTTGGAGGCAGGCAAGATGAGCTGCAGGCATCCGGGACCAAACAAAAAGTCTAAAATGGAACTAAGGATTGCTAAAACAAAACCCTGAAAACTCGCTGAAAATGAAAACAAAATACTGGAAAGCTCTCTGGGACTGGAGAACACTAGGGCAAGGGAAACATGAAGATGAACCGATAATCTGACAACACTCAAACAATATATACACACAGTAAAGAGGGAGCAGAAAACAGGAAGGGAATACAGCTAAAACTAATCACAGAAGATGAGACAAGGAAGCAAAACTAAATACAAAACACAAGAAATGGACAAAATAAAACAGTAAACAGCAAAGCAGAATGTAGACCTGATGCTACACATGAAGACAGACACACTGAGGAAACAAAGATACATGAATGAACATCACACAGGAGATAAGACACAGGAGTGAGGGATCATCTATACTGGGGGAGACACACAGAAGGAGAACTACACTGAAACTAAGGGTCAGAACTAAATATACACACCACACACTATGAAGGTCAAGTAAACCAAGAATGAACAACGAACAAATGCACCGAAGAAAACATGAAGTACAAACAACCCAAGAAAACAATAGATATATAAACAAGAAGGCTCAAAAACTCAACAGTGCTGAGAAATGAATGCAAGGCCATAACACTGTGTGCTTTTACACCACTACTGCAGCTATTCCGCGGCGTTATACCGCTCTGGTCCTGAGGAGATTCCCTCCGCTCCTGCCGGGAGCTTGGCCTCCTTCCTTCAGAAGCAGGCAGCGGTGAAGCGGAAGCCCTAAGAGGCCAGGGACCCTTGTGTCCCAGGAACTGGAAAAACGACTCCTCCGGAGTCAACCCGGGCGTGGGCTCCAGGGAAATGTCTCCTTGCTTCCTCCGGGAAGTCTTTCGCCTCTGTGGCTGCTGCATGGAAACCCGCGGTGAAGAAATCCGCGGTGTTATACCGCACGGCTCCGGGGATGAGTCACACTGCTGCTGCCAGGGACTCCTCTTCCTCTATGGCTGCGTCGACTGCTGAGGAAGGGAGGGGCCAGTGAGCGGAGTGGCAGGTGAGCGAGCGGAGTGGCAGGTGAGCGAGCGGAGTGGCAGGTGAGCGAGCGGAGTGGCAGGTGAGCGAGCAGCCGGAGCCAAAAAAAATTCCGCCAGTGCGAATTGCCTGCATTTGAGGCAGAGGAGGTGAGTGGCGTCGCCGGGGACCATTAAAAAACGGGAAGTAACCTGATGCTGAACACAAAGACTAAACACCTGGGGAACACATAGGCACACCAGAACAACAGGGAGACAAACACAGAAACCAAGATAAAACAGAACTATACAACAAAACATAAAACACTGGGCCACTGGCCCAGGACCATGACATTTACTCATTACTTATTATTACACTCTGGCTCTCTTCCATAGCATGTCTTTTGCCCCCACTCCATCTGCTCTCTTCTTTACCCCTCAATCCCCAACCGGTCACAGCGGATATCTGCCCCTCCCCCTTTCTCCCTTTTTAAAGGCAGTTTTCCCTTCCCACTGTCACCAAGTGTTGCTCTTTGGGGGTTGTGAGATTGTTGGGGTTTTCTCTCAAATACTGTAGGGTATTTACCTTACAATATAAAGTGCCTTCAAGCTAGAGGTGAGAAAGGACATAATACACACCATGAGTGTTATGTGTAATGAATGGTTATCTGGTTCCTGTGAGGATTACACGGAAGGTGTTGCTTGCAGGTTACAACTGCTGGTTTCTGTCCTACTAAAGGACTCTTCGCATGGAGTAGTAAGTGACTTTTGGTTGAACATCTTACACCTTTATCCCCTTGCTGTTATTCCCTTAAGTACCGTTGTTATGGCTATTGCATTAGCCCCTCCTGAAACTGTATGCTATGCACGTGTGTGTGACCCCTCTAAGACTGTTACTCCTGCTGAGACCTTTCCTGTACCTGAGTGCCCTGCACCCAAACCTGTTCCTTGAGTGGGGGTGATTAGGACCCAGCCTGCTCCTGCAGGACCCAAGGTCCATCCAAGACTTCAGCCTCAGGAAGCAGCAGCGGGCTCTCATAAGCAGCCTCAGTCATTGGTGGAGACAGCTGTGTGCCCTGCAGAGTGGTTCCAGTTGTCAGAGAACATGGCTGTGTGCCCAGCACCACCTCAGGCAGCTGTATCTGTGGAATCTTCAGACTCACCTGTAGCAGCAGTAGCAGAGCCTTCACAGTCTCTTCAATCTTCACTTGGTGTTGGCTCTCACTGTGGTATTGTATCACTTCCTGTTCCTTCCTGTTTTGGAGCACAGTGGTGTTTTGCTGTCTGTTAAGAAGAAGAAGAAACAGCCTTTATTGTCTCGCAAAGGGGACTGTACAGGATTATAACTACAGGAAATGACAATATACTATGTATTACTATACAATATATACATACTATTGGTTCTGTTTTTGTTGGGAGCAGTGATGGTTATACAGTCTTACAGCTGCTAGGAGGAAGGATCTACGATAACGCTCCTTTGTGCATTTAGGGTGCAACAGTCTGTCACTGAAGGAGCTCTCCAGTTCTGCAACAGCTTCATGCATGGGGTGGGAGACTTTGTCCATCAGTGATGTTATTTTGGTCAGAGTCCTTCTGTCTCCCACCACCTGCACTGGGTCGAGAGGACATCCTAGGACAGAGCTGGCCTTCCTGATGATCTTATCTAACCGCTTCCTCTCAGCTGCAGATAAGCTGCTGTTCCAACATACTGCTGCATAGAAGATGGCTGATGCTACTACAGAGTCATAGAAGGTCTTCAGGAGTGCCCCCTGCACTCCTGAAGACCTCAGCCTTCTCAGCAGGTAGATGCTCTGACCCTTCCTGTAGAGCGCATCAGTGTTATGAGTCCAGTCGAGTTTATTGTTCAGGTGAACACCCAGGTACATATAAGAGTCCACTATCTCAATGTCCACTCCCTGGATGTTCACCGGTGTCAGTGTGGTGGGTCTGCGCCTGCGGAAATCCACCACCAGCTCCTTGGTTTT
>JASGAU010410172.1:4230-20382 GCA_030220045.1 Australoheros facetus
GAGTTAGGGAATCCTCTGACTGGTTGCAGGCGTGTTAGATCATGTGAAAAATCCCCTAAAAGAGATATTAAATATTCTTAATAAAACTGAGGCTGAGGTGAAGGAGGGCCATAATCAAACTGCTTGAGAGGGCAGTAAGTGAGTTGTTTATAACTAACAAAACACTGAAAGCCAGACAAGTTTACTTACTGGCTATCCAAACAAACCCCCCATTCACTAGCTTGATAATTAGTAGTAATATCAATCTGTAAACACTCATAGACGGTAACTGCAACAGAGTGAGTCAAACAGTCAACTTAATTTAGTTAAAATAATAGATAAGGAGTAAAAACGAACAATGGATAAAGAATAAAAACACTAACATCTTGAATTAGGATTTGTACAGCGAATCATTTTAACTGATGGCTGGGTTCAGGACTGAGCACACCACCACCTCTCACCTGGAGATTGACATCAGCAGAGTGTTCAGTCAGCACCCGCACGACGTCAGTGAAGCCCTTGTTGACGGCGATGTGGAGCGCCGTGCACATGGAGTTGTTGAGGAGGTTGACGTTTGCCCCTTTACTCAACAGCAGCCGTGTGATCTCTGCCTGATTGCTGAACCAGAAACAGACACAAATTAACCTGTACTTGATTATTCAAATTTGTGCAAACTATATTAACTCGAGGCTTTCGGCTTCAATTTCAAAGTGTGGCTTACCATGCAAGCGTCCTGTCTGACTTTTTTTTGTTTGCAATTGAACAACGTCAAGCAATAGCTGCTTTAAACATTTTTTAATCTTTGAAAGCATTAAATGTTTTTACACAGGATGTAAATTATTCAGGATGCTAACTGGTTGGCTTATTATGCAACAGTTCAAGGCAGTCCCTTCTGTGAACAGATGATCACATTACAAGGAAAGGGATGAGCTTGAGCTCAAGTCACAAGCTCCTGTTTTGGACTCGAGCAACATGCTACTCTTTCCTTGTTTGTATGTGGCAAAATGTCTACATTTCATACACGTATGTATGTATCCTTACCCAAAAGCAGTGTAGTGCAGTGCTGTGTCTCCATCTTCATCTTTGACCTCAACTGAACTATTGGCCTGCAGCAGGGCCTTCACCACCTCCATGTGGCCTTGGTGAGCAGCAACCTGCAGTGCAGTCTTGCCTTGGTTCTTGATATCCACCTGCCATGGACACAGACATCGTTGCAGATTCATCAGAGGTGCTGCTGGCCTGGACACTAACTGAGCCGCACACAGAGGAGCTGGAAATAATCCGCACATGAATAGCAACCGTGCTCGTCATACACTTAATACACATAATCCAAATAAGTAGTGTTGTCACTGCAGAGTTGAACACAACAAATAAATATTTACTCTGACTTCACCGTGTGACTTTTTTTTTTTTTGCTTTTCAGGAGGCTGTACAAAACAAATACATCTCAGGAAATTTTATACATACAGTCCGACTTTAATTTGAGTAGTTCTCATAAACAGTGACATATAGCCAAGATGCAGCCATACTAACACAGTGCTCAAACTGTGAGGTTTCAAAAGTAATTCAATGCTTTAGTGGGTCACTGCCACACAAAAGGAGCCACATGTGGCTCAGAGGTGTTTGAGGGATGCCATTTAAAGAAAAACTCATGAAGATAATGAGGTTGTAAAAAGCACAGCCTATCAGAGATCTATTTATAGCAGCTCGGTTTGCCAAAATTGCCAGTTGGGTATTTTCTAAAGAAGCAGATGTGCAAAGGAAAACTTAAAAACCGCAAAAGACCGGGAAGACACAGAATCTCGGGCTTCACAGATGTCAAGAAAATCTGGTACATGATGAAGAAAAAACACACACAGTGATCCACAGCAAGCCAAGAACAGGTAAGAAAAGATAACAAATGATGCCAACATATTTTATAGCACTTATATACAACTGAGCGGTTATCACTTTGTTGACCGATGGTGTTTTTACAAGCTGTAAAACACCAAAACACCACCAACCGGTTAATAAGGTTATGCCTTATTCTTGAGTTAGTTGGAGTTTGGAGTGAGATAAGCACTGTTAAAAATAACTGTGTTTCACTAAGAAAACATTCACTTTGATTCCTTACATGTGAACTTGGTTCAGTCACTGATCTGTCCTTTTCTACCTCTGATTTTCATAACCAGTTTTAGGCTGTATCAACCAAACATGCAAATACTGTCAGAAATCATCTGATCATTTATTGCTTCTATTCTTTCTTCAATATCCTCACAGGCAGAGGGCTGCCAACCGTCAGTGGGCCTGACAGTGGGCTGCCCTCTGAAAGACAGACAGGAAAAACCTCTGTCAGAGGTTTTTCCTGTCTGTTGCCAAACCGTCGCCAAGTCCTTGTTCCAAGGAGAATTGTTGGTTTTCTCTATAACAATCTAAGTTCTTGGCCCTCTTCTGTGTAAAGTGCACTGAGAATACACATGCTATGGTTTGGGGCTACGGCCATAATATTTTACTGAATTAATGAACAATGTTTCCACTGCCTGTGTCAGTGGGTGAGGGTGGAAGGGAAATGATGCAAATCTGTTAAGATGCAAGTCTCTGGGGTTGAGTTTGAGTTATGTTTTTGCATAACAGCACAGCATCATCAGACAGATGATATTGCTGTTTCTAGCTTAATAAGTTGATCAGGCCCCACCCCCCAGTCTTGGTGCCCTCATGTAAAGAGCTCTTGGAACAGACAGTGGACTGCAGCAAAGAGAAGGACTGCTGCACTAACCTTGTCAGGATACTTCTGCACCAGCTCTCGCACCTTACTGGCACTGCCGTGCGCTGCCTCGATGACTAGCCGGCTGGGATTGTCTTGCTCTGTGGACTGAGACAGCAGCTTCTCCAGCACTGAGATGACAGTGCCTGAACAGAGACACAGTCAGAGAGGGAGAAGAGGAGGTGTAGGGGCAGGATGTGAAAAGGGGACAGAGAATGAAAGAATTACATTAGATTTTTCACTTCAGTTCTAACACTGCACAAGCCTTGCAGAGAGACAAAAATAAGCCATTTGAACTGGTTAATGAAGGGTAGAATGAGTCAAAATGTCCCAGCATGAACTGGAATCGGATTGCACACATTCACAAACGTACACCACTCTGTTGTCAGCCTCCCATACTCTGAGCCGAACACATAAACACAACAGATTTTGTCTTGATTAAGAGACTGCTGAGAACCTCTGACATGACGACAAATGTGTCCTGTGCTGCCAAAGCCGCTTGCTGTCAACATGCAGGATCAGGACACGCTAGAGAGAAAATTTCAAGAAACAAGCACCCTTTACACATACTGCTGAAAAGAAAAAAAAAACAAACACTTGATGGCACAGATGCAACCTGGGTGAGAAAGCATGCGTAGCAAAGCTGAAATGAGGGAAGCAGGGGGATAACTGAAAGCCTGCAGGAGATAAAGCTGGAGCTGGACTGTTAGAGATGAGCCCCCTTGTCCCGGCAGAGGCCTTACTTCCAGATTCGCTGGGGTTCTCGGCTGTCATAAGGTTGGCATCCACCTCCACAGGTTGGGCTGAGAGGCACGCTGGGTTAAATGTCCATGTCTGGCCTCCAAATGCCACCCGTAGGTCACCATCTGCATATACTTTCAACACCTTGCCGACCTGGCCGAGCACCTATGACAATAACACAATAAAGAAGGTGGATGTGGTGTGGGTAGGTGAGAAAATATTGACAAGAACAAATCAATGAAATATTCATGTGTTTTTTCCCCTGTCTCTCTTTAATCTTTGCTAAACACCCATGCACACCTAATTTTCATGAAGTAGGTCAGCCATGATGTGATGATGTTAAACAACTGGATCCTTTACTTTCACAAATGACACAGTTAACATTGTGCACATTGACAGGGAGCAACCTGACAGACAGAGTGCGGAAAAAGGAGTAAACAGGGACGGCATTTACCAAAATGCATCAGATAACCATTAGCGATCATCTAAAAATTATGTAAACAATAAACAGTGAACTGAAACATAAATCTTGACCTGGAAATTCGCTGGCTACAGTGGAAACCCAGAAAACTGGCTGTTGCCCCCGGAGGGTAAGTCAGCAGATTAGCTGGGTCGCTATAAGTTACGAAACACTGATTTCAAGTCAGTCATTCTGCAAAGTCTTCAAAGCCATCATTACTTTACCAGGTCATGTGTCTCAAGTCTACATCTCTGCTAGACGAGCACATGAAGTGAGGATTCATAACTAATCCTAAAAAACCTCTGTAAGTTAGGACTAGCAGGCTACCACGTATTAACAGGTTAAATGAGCATACAGGAGTCATGCTGTCTGTCCATTCTCCGTGACCAGCCTGCAGTCTCTTCACGCTCTCCATCTCCTCCAATACTCTCACTAATTCCCCAACTCCAAACGTGTTCACCTAAGGGAAAGAAAAGCAGACAAATTGTAAACAAAGTCATTTAGCTGTAATAAAGTGTAATATTAAAATAATAGAATAAGTAATTCAGTACCTTGGTGAGTGCCCCAGGATGGAAAGTCCAGCGGATATTGTTGCTGTACTGCACTCTGACATCTCCTCGGTCAGTGATTCTGTGAACTGTCCCAATCCGGCAAATGTACTGCAAACACAAATATGCTGTTTAACCCTGGGCCTTCCTCTGCATGACTGTGACCTAAATGCCCCTTTTAGCAGCTGTGATAAGAGAGTCAGATGCTCCATTTCTTTCTACGCTGTTGTAACCTCCGTCTGAGCCACTTACAGAAATTTCTGCATCCTGTCTTCTAGAGGCACATGTATTTGAGGACATGTTTGTCTAAAACATAAAGGAGTACATATGCATATAGTGGAAACTTGCAGGGAAAAACAAACCAAAAACAAGGAAAAGCAGTCTGTACTTCTGTATCATATTAGAACTCATGAGTTATGTAAAGCTGCCTATTCTTAACCCGTATTGTGTTCCTCTTTCTGGCAGAAGGGATTAATACCTCTGCCATTTTGGGGTTCCACCCTCCGTGGCCCTCCTGCATCTGTCGTAGAATGTCCACCTCTAAGAGACATTTGACCTTGTCGCCCTGCTGGAAGGAATGCCCGTCTGCACTCTCCTGGCGCTGCAGCTCTGCGTGCTCTCCTGGATGAACAGGTGTCAACATCAACAAACAGAAACCAACTTGCACTGTTTTTTTAATAAGTTAATAATAATAAAAATAACTTGGATTTAAAGTCAGTATGTATATAGCTTTTGACTGTAACACATAAAATGCAGAAATAGTTTACATCCACTGCTTTACATCCAAGCATGCAATTTATGAGCCACTAAATAATAAATAACTTTGAGCCTAAGGAATGCACATGTGAACTGAGAAGGAAGTCTGTCTTACCGAGCTTTGGTAGGTGATCTTTGTAATAGAAGCCTCCTTGGCCGTCTGTCACATATTTGAGGTCTACCTTGCCCTTGTGGCCCATTCGGTAAACATTAGTTGTGCCATTAGACCAGGTAACACTGGCTACACTGCGACCAGACTCGTTGTCCCAGCCACGAATGTCCACTACCTTCCCAACCTTACCCTCCCCACCTACACAAAAGCGCACAAACAAACACAGACATAATGCAAGAAACACCAGTGCATGAGTTTGTGGGGAAAATGTGAGACAAAGTCAGTGAAAAGAAAACCAGGCCATTAAAAGAAGGAAAAGTGGTTAGTTAGAGGATTGTGGTATGATACAATGACTTAAAAAAAATGTCAGTATTCATGTAACAAACAAGGTGACAGACAAACATTTCACTGTAGGGACATAAGCTGCCAAGTATCACAGACATTCCTTACAGTTTTCTACAATCGTGATCAAACACCTGACAAAGCACAATTTACTCCATTTGATTTAAGTGAAACCAAAAGACAAAATAAGAATCATCAAACAATAAACACTTCCAAGCCACATTATTAATGTCCGTGTTATGTCACAGGATAATTTCAGATCCATACATCCAGTCGTATGATGTAAATAAATCCTTGATAAGCCATTTAAGTCATCAAGCTGGTTTACTGCCTAAGCACACCAACTAAACCTGTGACCCATAAGACAACACAGTGGGTTGGGGAGATACTATGAGCATGCCCAGGGTGCCCTTTATGCACTTAGAGCATAGACCATTTAGGCCTGATGAGTGACTTAACCAAACCCCAGGGCACTGATTTCAAAGGCACCAAAAGGACATTTTGACTCATTCCTCTAGTAAAGAAAAAGGGAGCGTTGCTATTCTCAAAAACCCTAGACCAAAAGGAAAAAAGAAAAAAAAATGTAAGGACACATTACCATTCTCTATTTCTTTAAAGGGAACATTTACAGGCTTGAATTTAGCCCACCGATGTGGAAGATTGTTTTCAATTAAAACTTTAACTAAACATCAACCAGTGCAGGTTGTTTAGATCTGAAAGAAAGAACATGCAACAATCTGTGAGTCTCAACAGTGGAGGCAGAGTATGTCACAGCGTTAAACTTCAGGCATTTGCGGAGGCTATGAAAAACACAGCTCGATGTGAGACATTCTCTGTTCTCTACACTGCCTAAACTTGCACCACAGACTTTAAGTGAAGGGCCTTTTTCAGTTTATGCCGCTACACAGGGATGGGGGGAAAAAAAACACAAAGAAACAAAAACAAAGACTGAATTTGGACTCTCAGAGACACAAACAGGCAGGCACATCTGTGACACAGACTCACATGAGTCACTGGCAATATAAGTACACACAGACACATACTAACACAACATCTTACAGGTTAATGAGTTGTGAGGTTACATTGTTATTATGGGCTGTTGATGGTAAAACACTTTGAAGAGGAACACTCCCACACTCAAGAATGCATGGGGTTTGCTGACTTGCCAGGTTCAGCCTACACATCACTCACCATCTTGGTTGCCCCAGTCCCAGTCTGGTCCACGAACCACTTTAACCCCCTGGAAGATTCCTTTGAGGATGATCCGCGGGAGGTTCTGCCTCGGTGCCAAGCTCACTCTGTGATAAGAACATGGAGATGCAGCTGAACAAACAAACAAACAAACTAAGACAATGTTGAAGCGTGCCAAGTAATCCTTAATCCAAAACCTTCTCCAAGTATGCAGATTAAAAGCCATCACCTGCATAATTATAAACTTAATAATGCACAAAAAGGCCATATGTAGAAGTTTCGAATTAGTGGCACAGCAAGTATGAAAATAAAACAAAATAAAAAAGAATTGCAATACTTTTCAGAGCCAAAACATTTGCTCATGATTGGGAAACAATTCAATTTAAAACATGAAAAACTCCCATCAGTCTTTTTGTGCTAGCTGGTTATAGCACCCATATCAATATGTGCTTATGAAATACAGTGAAGCTGATTAGACAACAGGCCGACAGTGACCCCATGACACTCATCTAATGATCTGATTACTCAAGCTATGTCAGTGCAGACTTTAAAACAAATCCTTAAAAACATAGAGCATCAAACCATCGCTGCTCAAGGATATCTATTATTTTGCAATTATAAACAATTATCAAGAAATTATATGTTACTTAGGAGAGGCCTTTCTGTAAAAGGAATTCAACTAAAACAAAAGAAAAAAGAAAGAAACTACAATACTCTCAATATCACTACACTTGAACACAATCTGAAGTAAGTGGCCCAGCCATAGCTTCCAAAGCAAACATACCTTATGGTAAAGATTTGATCAGATCTTGGTGCAAAAGAGCTGCCTATTCCCATACTTCGTGGCGAGATCAAAGCTCAGCTTCCATTTCAAGCAAACAGCTAATGGGATAAACGCAAAATCATATTAAATCCGGTGTGATGAAAAGAAAAAGAGCCTTATGAGAGCAGTCATCCTCAGGGAGCCTCATAGAGACTCTAGTGCTGGGGTTTTGCTCAAAGTTAGGCTTGACTAACTTCATTCCCATCACTAGCCAGATTTTGAGGTTCCCATAGGTGCTACAGCAGAAAATAGCAGTGCCTTTTGCTCTTAAAGCTAATCATCAGTGAACCCCAGTGTGGTCTGAGCTCAGACAGGTCTGTGCCGAGAATGATGTGTATCTGAGCACGGAGCTTTGAGCCTAATCCTAGACAGCAGAGCTATCAGAAAGCAGGCTACTACAGGGCAAATCATAGACAGTGCACATGTTAGCATGCAGTACTGCATGTGTATCCAGATAGTGATGAACATGTATATAGCTTCAGACCATGACACTGCTGATAAAGCAGTGATGATTAAAGGAAAAGACTCGTAGTATGAATTCATTATATTGAGGAAAGTTCTCGATGGCACTATTCACATTCAGTTCAGAAAGACTGGAATCGTATCAACAGTAAAGCCAGCTCATTAAAAAAAACAAATCTATTAAGAAGATATGACCCACAATTTTTTTTTTTTTTTTAAGAGGAGAGAGAATATAAACCGACAGATGTCCCCGTTTCGTGACAAAGAAACACACGACCTCAGTGTTTCACGTTTGTTTTTCAGTGCAGCTTCTCTTTCAAGGGATCAAGATTTCTAATCCAGCTTGACCAAATGTCAACGCTGCTCACAGACGGGATCAGGGCGAGAGACCTAAACCTACTGACACAAAAGCTGGATCAACAGTCATCCAAGCATTAGCTTTTGGTATTAAAGCAGCGTAATACATTAAATGACCTACTATACAGAGAGAAGTGACATCTGTCAGAAAGACAAAGTGAAACTATGTATATGTAAAAATATAAAATGAAAAATGTCTGTGTTCTTTGCATTTAGAGCCCTTAATGTACATGTTGACACTTATAGGTTTCAGTCTAATTGGTCATATCTTTAGAAATAATAACTTGTCACCATCTAGTAAAATACTTGTTTTAATCCTCACATCACCTCACGTTATCTTTAAGGAGCATTTTGAACAATTTTGTGATAGGATTGGAATGGAAAGGAAGTATAAAAATCTACATATTGCACTAATATTTCAGACAAGAAATGAGCAGAGAAACTTGCCCACTAGAGCTACATTCAGATAGAAACTGTATTCAGGTCTGTCTGAGGCGGTCACGCGGAGCGGTGAAGGATTAGGCACTGATTTGACCCAATGGGTTCACTGGAAGTGCGTGTGTGGTGCTTGCAGTGGGAGAGCCGATTAACCAGCTGCATACCGGCCGTCTCCTTGTAAACATATGGCATACGCATATGCTGCCGCGAGCATGCAAACACATGCCTCGATGTACCGTGTAACATATGAATCTCAACTAAACGCAGGATTCGGTGGGCTATTCAGAACGTTCATTACATTGCAAAATTATCCAAAAGGATTTAGAAACAACAGCCAGAGGTTAATAATGACCGACTTCAGGCTTTGTGAACAGAGCATGAAACTGCACCCAAACGCATCCGAGACCTGTTAAAACACGTCTTCCAGGAAGTTGAATATGTTAACATGCTAATCCTCACAGCTGAGAATGGTAGCATACTAATCCAGTTAAATCTGCTGTAATTACAATGGAACACTCACATACAGTATATCCGGCTCAACTCTCACACCACGTTTGTGACAGTGTTATTTTACCGTCAGCATTCTGCAGCCATTTATAACGCTGACCATTTCCCATTGTCCCCTCAGGCCACCGATAAGTTTCTGTCGACACTATGACCATAAACTACAGATCGAGTATGCCTAAGTTGCATTTAAAGCCTTGCACATGTTTAGCCCACATGAAAGGAATCCCTCTTAACTAGCCCGAGCCCCATCATCAGTTTCCTAACATAAATCACTGCTGGCACTGCATGAAGTCACAAACATTATGAAACCAAGCTAAATTTGTCTTTCCAGGCAAATATCAGTGTGTCCCATGACTGCCAGATTATAAATTCATCTTTTGAAATGCTGTCAGTGAAATATGGGTCAGCGTGGTCTGGAATAAAGGAGTCCTGTGTGTGTGGCACCATGCATTGTAGACTGCTCCTCTATTTCATTCATCAGACGAAAAAAAGAAGTGACTTTCATGTGACGTTCTCCCAAATCTGTATCAGTGAGGGACAACAACTGCAATTCAATTTTCCCTCAGATTTAACAAATCTGCCTTTGATAAAAAAGGGTTTAGAGAAAGGGAACGACTCCAAGATATAAATACATAGAATTATGATGATATGAGAAGCGAACTGTTAATTCTATCAACCAAATTATTTAATCATTTTGGATGTCTCGCATAATCTGCATTCCCTACACTGACTATGTGTTGACAGTGTGAGTAAGGTTGCACTGACCAAAAAAGGCTCCTTTATAAAAACCCTTCTAAAATGCACACTCAAGCATTTTCAGAGGATTTTAAGTATTTCAGGTTATTTCTAACTTGAAATACTTGCATACGAAATTTTGGAAACAGCATAAAAATGGCATAAAGAATCTTTACACACTGCTTTTTGATACTGCGTTTGCACTTAAGATTTCATTCTTCCAAAACCTGCTCTAAACAGGGATTAATGCTGCAGGTGAAAATCCCATTCCCTTCATCACCACAGTGAAAAATACTGAATAATAGGCAACAATGTAGCAAAATCTGTTTTGTAAAAGCAAACAATTTCATCTTTGGGGGTGGGGGTGGGGGGGTGCAGAAGTTAAAGGAATGACTGGAATATTTAATGGAGCAAAACAAAGCTTGTAGTCAAACAACTTAAAATATGACAAGTCATACTGAAGCTCACCGCCATCAGGAACCGCACACACAAAACTTCGCATACTCGCTGCCAATGATAACAAACCACTCGAATGACAAAAAAGTTTGGCCTGTTGGGAGATTTAATCCACATTGTGACTGGATAAGGTTGACTGAGTCACCGTCTTTTATGCCACTGATAGGCATCAATATGCCATTTGTGTTTTGATTCTTTAAAAGTCATCTCCCTAAGAGCCATAACAGAGGAAGCCAATCCTTTCAGAAAGGCTGCACACACAGCTCCGATTTCTAAGCCTCCTTCACGTTAGTGAAACCAGCATTTATGAAAGGCTTTTTTTTAAAAACATCTGTGAAACTGAGAGATTTATCCCACGATATCCTATATCAGTCTTTCAAATCTCTAAAGATCACGTATCTCTATTGTTCTACATCTTTTATTTTATTTTATTAGAAGCCATATAATGTCCTGTGTTGCTGCAGTTCCTGTTGGGATCTCAAAAAACGCACACAAACAGGAAAAAGATTTCTACAGTATAAATAGTAACAAACAACAAAAAAGTGTAACAGTAGGTAGGAAGATTTGGGCCGTGGAACTCAAATTCTACTTATAATACTAGAACAAACACTTAAACACTTTAAAGGCGTCTCATCTCAAGAAAAGTACAGTCGTATTTTTGGCTTTCCAAGTTTAGCCTTGTCTCACTTAGATGTCATGTACGCTGTTGTATGAGATGAGAGCAGTGGCTGTTTGACACACTTCAACAACAAAGGCAAGTTGTAATTTAAGGTATGATCAGACTGAAATGTACACAAACCTATACATTTCCTAAAATCATCACCTTTGTTAATGTGACAAAAAATTTTTTAAAAATAAATAAATAAAAATTCTAAACTCAGTGAAATAAAAAATGACCTGTCAGTGAGTATTAGGATGTATTTGCCCAGTGCACTGATGTTTTGACCCACAGAAAGGTGCTTATTCTGCCACCTTAATGAAGGACACAGCTGAGCCAAACTAAATTTGGGCCTTAATAACAAATCGATAGTTTTGAGGAGAAACTGAGGAAAGAAAAGAAATGAGATTGCAGCTGGTGTCAGAATGCTAAATGATCACTGCAAAGGCCAGCGTTCACTCAGATTGGTGTGCTGCTCCAGTACCGTCCCAGCCATCTGTGATTAGCAAACAAATATGGACCCCACCTAAATCTAAAAATTCAACTATATTAATAGCATATTTCATTAAAATAGGATCCCATAAGATCAAAGCAGGAAAAATTCAAAACATGACAACAAAGATGGAAATCAAGATTACCACATTTTTTTTGCCATAAATGAAAAACCTTTTGAAAAAGTAATAAGCCATGATTCACATACCTATTTGGAGTATTTATTGGACAGCAGACTCAGAGGAAATAAATGGAACTGCATTGGTGCATTGGACCTGGACAGGACTAAACTATAGGAGAAATCTGGGTCATACGTATCACCTCGTTAAAATGAGAACAGGCCATCCAGCTGACATTCAGACAGTGCCTGAAGCAGTTTGGAGCTCTACTGTGAACTGATGCAGAAGAGTGGATTCTGAAGGGAGAACTCACTCCAGTAAATCTGGATACATAGGACACTTGGAATCAGCTCACTAAATATTTATCCACAGCAAAGAGGCGTGCCGTTTGCCTAAACTGACTTAATGTTAAAACAACAGTACCACCGGATCAACAGTACTCCTTCTGATAGTTCAGTTGTGATACTGGTAATCTGATAGCAGTGTTTTTGTATGAGGTCATTCTGTAATGTGTTAGCCATAATATCTTGGTCAAGGGTCAATAAAAAACATAATATATTTTTAATTTATTTTATTGGCTTCACAGAGTAATCCTATTTAATGACTGCTCCAGAATATTGCAAAGAACCTCTAGTTTAAAAAAAAAAAAAATTATATATATTTATTATACTGCAAATTTCTATAAAGGCAACTGTGTGCTAATGAATTGTGATATTTTAGTATCATGTAATCAAAAACTCCACATCAGTCCTTTTAGAAGCACGTCTAGCAACTCAGCAGCCACTTAAAGTGTCTATGGGCACCTTTTTCAGCCACGATTTGGAAGCAATATATAAATTATATTTAAATTCAATAGTCACTGTGAGGTCAAACTGCATGTATGGAATCGTCTTCTGACTTTGCCCCAAAACAAGGTTTTAAGATCATCATTTCCCTATAAGTAATTCCTGTATCATCATCTTTGCTGCTGCAAAGATTTCCCATAGATTTCTATTACAGATTCTCTGAGTATCAAGTCTCGGTCCTTCTCTTGGGCAAAATCAAAGTAATTTTAAATCACCTTGTGAAAGCTCATGGCAAGAATTTTTTGAGGATAAGTAACAATAAGCTTTGCGTTTCCTCTAATCCAGGGGGGGGGAGGCTGAGCTGTATTAAATGCAGTACTGCGTATTATCATAAAACTCTGCTGGTACTAACTACAGTTAGGGTGGGCGCCCAAGTCTATACCATAGAAGCCTTGTGATGACACAGTTGTTAGTGTTGATGTGGTTGTAGCCATGGCTGTGGTTAGGTTATTACAATTATGGCTGTGACACATCCATTTTTTAAACATCACAACCAGAAGCAACAGTGACCACGTATTACTCAGAAGGCTCTTCCAGGCCTATCTATCTATCGCTTTCATTAATTTCATCTGTAACCCTTATAAATATAAAATGAAAGCTAATTTGAGGAGACAGCACTAATAACATCTTTCTTCTTATGAGTCCAACTCAATTTGAACACAGTAAAGTAGCACAGACACCATCATTAGAATTAAATAATGATCGGTTGTGCTGGAGAGCGGGCGGTGTAGTACTCACGGCTGGGAGTGCGCCGTCTCGTAACGCTCAAAAGCGTGGCTCAGGTCATGCTTGTTGTTCATGTAACACTGAGTGCACAGGTCATAGTCGAAGCACACCTTGCACTTCCATCGCATTCCCATGATTCCATGCTTCTTGCAGCTGTCACAGATGATATTGGAGTGACGCACCCCTGGAGTGGAAAGAGAAATGGTTAGTGGGGACATAGTTTCAACACGCTTGATGTTCCTCTTTCTATTTTTGTAACAAAGGAACATATTTTTGGCCAGAATGTGTCACTACCTGCACAGAAAGGACGACGCAACCATTTATCCCCCATATCTGAGTCAGTGAAACATTCGAGGCATATGTCACATCCTTAATGATGTTACACAGAGGCCAACATCATGAGATGTGCAAAAACTGAGGCACAAACAGAATGACAAAAATACCCCCACCCCCTTGGCTCCTCATCTCTTCTCCTCTTCTTTCGCTCCATTAATTGAAGGGCAAGTTTGTGAGGCAGAAAAATGTTGCTTGAAATGGAGCAAAAATGCTAATGAGTCCTGTATTAATATGTGTGTCATTCAAGTTCAAAAATGAGCTGGATGGCTGATGATAGGAGATGTTTACTGTACCCTGCTTACTTAAAATGGGCCAAGTAAAGGCTACGTGCATGAAAATACAATGAGGACACTTTTCAATTTGAAGGAAAAAAAAAAAGAGTCAGCTACATTGGTAGATTTTTGACAATTCTCTCAGCACCTTACAACCTACCATTTGGTGTTAAAAATAATGAATTTTAACAGTTCTATAAAGAAAAACTGATACCAGGCATATGTCTTATCAGAGTTCAGGCAGCTCTGATAAGACATATGCCTTATCAGAGCTGATTAAACACATATTCTGGTTGAATTAGTTTTTTTATTTTACAAAATATTATAGTTCTCAGTAGTAACATTATAATTCTTAAACAATAGCTACCTGCACTGATCTTCACCTATTAAAAATTTTTTTTTACTTAGATGGCGTTCTTGAACATCAATGCCTCTGGCAATTTCCTAAGCTGGAAAAAGCAAAAATAACATTTTTAAATATTGATTACTGTAAGTACAGAAAATACTATAGTAGTACATTATTGTCTTGGTACAGTACCGAAACTACTACCATACTGATGCCGGGACTGAAAAGTTTCACTGAAAACCCTACCTTTGGTGACTCGAAGTTTCATTATGACGCTAGTCTAAAGCACTTACCAATTTGAGCATTATCATAAAGCAGCAGGTCATAGGCTCCCTGGTAGCCAGTACGATAGTTGGTTCGTGTACCGCTGTCCCACTGCACCACTACTGTCTTGTCAGGAGTTGTAGTGCTGCCCTGACGCCCAATCTCCACCACAGTGCCCAGGTGGCCCTCGCCATCATCCTGGTTCCCCCATTTCCAGTCCAGGCCGCGCACCACACGCATGCCCACCTCCATGCTGCCTCTTTTGCGGCCTGGCCTACAGGCTGAGGGCAACGTCGGAGGCCTGGCAACGCTGTCACGTCCGCTGCTGCTGCGCCTCCGGTGCTTATGAGGTGCACAGCCGGCTCGTGCTGATGGTACTGCTGGCAAGGATGGCACAAGGGTTGTTTCCGGGAACAGATCAGGGGTGACTGAAGGAAAGAGGATGAAAGTGCAATCAAACAGCAGTCACAATAAAATGCTCCAAGTACAAAAGAAGTTGATACATTCCACTGCTCCACCTGTGCGTTGTTTTACTACATGTCTATCAGTGGCTGTTACGGGACTTGTATACTTGTATAGCAACATGCCATATGCCCTATTAGTTTCATAGCTAAGATTTACACTTTGCTGGTGGATCATTCACTGAAGGTCTTGCTGTCTGTCATGGCACACTTGTGGAGAAAGCAGCTGGACATCACTGCTATGCCCTAACCAAGCTCTGATCGGACACACACACACACACACACACACACACACACACACACACACACACCCCCATACCCATTGGCCTCATTCTTGTCCTGAACTTTTACCACAAACTGAACAAACAATCATGAGGCAAAAGTTGAAAACATATAAAGGTGAACACCCTGAAGCAAAAAAACAGGCCACATTTTTAATGTGATATAAACAAAGCTGCATGTTCTCCTCATGTCTGTGTGGGTTTTCTCTGGGTACTCCAGTTTCCTCCCACAGTCCAAAGACATGCACTTAGTGGGGTAAGGGGTAATTGGTGGTTCTAACTTGCCCATAGGTGTGAATGTGAGTGTGAATGGTTGTTTGTCTCTCTGTGTTAGCCCTACAACAGGCTAGCGACCTGTCCAGGGTGTATCGTGCCTCTCGCCCTATGATAACTGGCATAAGCGCAAAAGAATGAATGGATGGATAAACAAAGTTAAGATTTAACAATGATTAAAAACTCCTGAGTTTTCATTATGAGACAAGAATTCAGTCTCACAAAGACCGGAGCTGCTGGTGCAGATATGATCAGCTATTAAGCCATCAAGTTGAACTTCCTTGTACAAGAGTTTCTTAAACACAGAGTTAATCACAAGGAAAATCTCAACGACACTGTCCTAGCCTGGGCTTGCGGTCATAAGAAGTGAAGAAGTAAACCCTCAAAAGTGGCCCCACACAGAGCTGTAACACCAAAACTATATGAAAA
>JASGAU010410172.1:25641-44095 GCA_030220045.1 Australoheros facetus
AAATATGATGGCACTGTACTAATCATATTATATCACATTATGGTGTTTGATCATACTCACTCCCCATGATCTTCAGTCCACTTTTGAACATGCCAGCAGCTGTAGGATTCCAGTTAGATGTGACAACTCAAGCCTCAACTGTTCTTGTCCAAGGTCTACCAGCAGGACCATGTGAAAGCTCCAGTCACCCCACTAACAGGGGAGTGAACCCTTTCTGGCACGGTCTCAGTATTTGGTTTGCTGTGAACTTTGGAACATGCAGTTTTTTTCCCCTCTAGTCATTTTTTTTTTTTGTCTGACAGATGTACTCAAGAACTACATTCGCCTGATGTCTTATCTGTGGAGGAAAACATACTGGCTGATTAAGGTAAAAAAAAATAACTTACAAACAAGCAGTGCCAACCCTACAAGAGGACTGTGTTACAGATAAACGCGTTACTGTGTGCTATAATGGGCACTGTCACATCAGAGGTATAGGAAAGCTTTGATCAGTTGTGTTTGCTGAGGGTGGTTTCTCATACAATGAGCTGAATTCATATAAGTCCAATCAGGGCATGCATAGACCTTAAATGCATCAGTTTAAAAGATAGCACTGAGTCACATGTGACTAATTGTATATGATAATTTGGTTTGGTATTAATGACACCTACTAAAAAATATTATTTAATTCGCTACTTAAAAGCTAAAAGTACACACAGTATTCTCTACATCACAATGATCCTCTCTAAATGAGTTTACCTACTCCACATGTTTAAAATCTTTTTTGACAGCAGCTCACAGCTCTGCAGCGATTCCCTATATGACACTGTTGAAGTCAGCTATCAGCCACAGTGACTGGGCTCTCATATGTAAATTATTGGATGATTATTGCATCTGCAGGTGAGGACAAACATTTCTGGCTCTCTGACTGTGTCCCAGCTAATACACAAACAAGGACTGGATGATCCTGATCCCTTATCTCAAAAAAATAAATAAATACTGGCTGAGTGAGGTATAGAAATAACCTATATATAATCAGTGCTATTCAGGAAAGTCTAAGACCTAAGATAGAACCAGTGCTGAGTCACGTGTTGCTACTTGTGCATTAAACCTCCAGTTTGCACTAACTTCACCTGAAACATAGAAACTTTTAAGTCTAATCTAGGCTGGGTCTATTTATATGATGGCGTTCAGCACCAAGCACCCAGTGTTGTGACGGCTACTTCTAATAAACTCAAACACCTGTGAGATGGGCACAGTAGTGATTGAACAACCCGCATTCATGAATCCACAAACTAAAATGGAAGTGCGCTTGCATTACTTTCACAACACGTACATTAGCGTGATGCAGCACCTGCAGATCAGGACAAACATGTTTGCCCATTTGTGTGACAGATTGGTGATAATCAAACAGAGACAGCAGCAGCCAAACAGCCAGATGTCTGCCTCCTTAGCATGACTGCTAGCTTTAAGACAGACTGCAAAGACATGTGGCACAATTGTAGTAGCATGGCTGTGGATACATGCTGGCTGCATGTATGTTGCACATGTGCATGATCAATTTCTCTGTCTGGGAACTAAACTGTAAAATCAGCAAATATGTCTACTATATATTACTGTAGCTTGAAATATGAACAGAATGACATGGGTTTCTATATCTTACACAAAAGACAGGTAGCATTACGCAAATAGGCAACACTGAAACTGCATCACTTCATAAGTAAAGCATACCCTGTTTAGAGGGTTTACCTGTTGGTATAGTGATGTGCACCAGGGTGAACACAGAGACCGACAAAAACAGGAAGGAGAGGAAGCAGCTCCTACCTCCTGCTACATAAACACATCAGAGAAGGAAAAATAAGCTACCAGTGGTCCCACCAGCTTCCAGCAAGAAAATATAAAACGCCTCTTCAGCACTGAAGCCTCATTCTGATGCGCTCCCTGAATGAACCGGCCAAGGAGGAGGAGGGTATACAGGGGGCGGAGGAGTAGGACAGCCAGGACGGTATTCAAGAGCTATGATATACACTTGGAAGCAGACTTACAGAAACAGCATCCTGCTGTAGTGTACAGACAAACAGGCTGACTGTAGAGGATCAGAGCTGAAGGAGGAAGAGGAGAGTGCCTTGCTACTGGAGGATGCAGCCAGCATTTAGTCCTTTGTGCGTTGTGTCAGCAAGGATTACCGCCGTGGAGGAGGAGGAGGAGGAGGAGGAGGAGGAGGAGGTGGTGAGAGGGAGGAGGAAGGCCAGGAAAAGCGGCTGCTTGATGAGCGCTGCATTCAGCTTGACGTTCCTCTGGTCTCAAGTAAAAAAAGGGCAATGGGCTGTGCTCTGTAAAGGTTTTCCTCTGATGCTATATTCCATCACTGGGGGACGTGAGCATCAGCAGCACACATGTGAAGATGACACACGGTGTTTACAGACCAATATGTACAAACACATGCGCATCAAGCTCTGCATAAGGATGTACAGCCCTCTCTTTCATAGCCCATGGGGACACCATTCACTACACTGCCAATGAGCAGACAAGCAAAGGACAGAGAGCGGGGGGGAGGGGCATATGCTTCAGGGGGAGGGTCTGGATATTGCTTTTTGTGTTGGGAGTTTGCTCAGGGAAAAGGAAAGGGATGGGGTTGAGAGATGATTTCTGATGAATGGGCATCTGCCACGATCCTTGTTTTCATTTCGCAAACAGGTTTGTGCAACCACTGCTGGTTGGATAGCAACACCAGCCCAGTGTCTCCTCCAAGCTCACACAGAGAAGAGATGAGTGTGAGAGTGTGTGTGTGTGTGTGTGTGTGTGAGAGAGAGAGAGAGAGAGAGAGAGAGAGAGAGAGAGAGATTCCCAGTGCTTCCCAATCAGTCCTAGCCTTGAACAATTCTCTTTCAATGGGCCACAGCTGTGGGAGACAGCTCCAATATGGTTCCAAAAATGAGCCAAAAATGACACTCTGTCCATGCTGGCACACACACGAATGTGCAGATGGCAATGCTAGGATGTGAACAGACAATGAATGAGTGGGAGCTAAGGAAGTGGCTGAGACACAAGCATATAATGAAGTTTATTACACCACTCTTTTAAACAAGGCTGCTGTTGTCCATGTTTAAAAAAAAAAAGATGTTTTAATATAGCTGCAAGGTGTGTCTGATCAACCAACTATCCCAGCAGATAAGCTAGCTTTATTTAGAACCTTTATTTTATTACAAAAGACAACAGGAAACGGTAAACACATCTAGCACTGCAAAATCAAACACTCACTTCTATTTATGTCCTGTGTACTCAGGCCTGGAGTACGAGAGCATGCCGTCCTCACTGCTCAAGGCAAACACATGTCATTTATGCACTGTGAATTTTGGGAACCATCATTTCCCTCAATTATCACTTAAACATACTAAAGACAAAATGGCATGGAAACCTAGTGTGATATAATGGTAATCAAAATGATCAATGTTTGTTTTCCACAGAATGAAAATATTCACTTATTGTGTTGCAGCTATAAATGTTTACATCAGCCAAGTCTGATACTAGGTTATATGCAGTGACCCCCCCAGGAATAATTCACATAGCTACACATGAGGCTTCAGAAAGCCGTAGCAGCTGCAATGAGCCCAACAAGTGGCATAAATACAAAGGAGTTTGTATGTGAGTCTACCGTGTTTCTCCAGTTGCAACCCCTTTACCAGCAGCTCAGCAAATGGTTAACTAAACTACACATTATATTATGGTGTGCAAAGGGTAAATAGAGTCTCCAGATATGCAATGAATACAGCAGAAGAACAATACTGTGTAATTACAAGAGTAGGCAACATTAAAAGCTTTAGCAAGTTAATTACAAAAAAAACAACAAAAAAAAGACAGAAAAGAAAGAGTTGCCCTATTGTAAAGTAACCCCTTTCTCGATGTTTCTTCTCTGTGTTCCTAAACAGCACAACCAACTCTGATCAAGTTTCCCCTGGCACCCTTAAATCCAAATACAACCACATTTCACTTTTTGCTGTCATCTATCAATCAATTTTCTGACAGATCACAATGACAGCAGGAAAGCTACTGCACCACAGAGCCCACAAACACCCTGAGGTGGTCCAAAACCAGATGACATGTAATCCCTGCAGTGTGTTCTGTGTCTAACCCAGGGTCACCCCCCAGTTTGATGTTCTCAGAAATCCTCAAATTCAAGGCACTAGGGCCATCCTGATCAGGTGTGGAAATCACTTAAATTGGCAACACTGGACACAATGGAGCAGGTCTGAGCTCTTTATTCCTGTCTCAGAGTCAGCCCAGCCATCCTACAGACAACAGTCATTATAGACATCATTTATAGCCACAACAGGACACAGCCCACTTTACTTACTGTCACTAGTGGAGATACCCCATTTGGTTTAGGCAAGTGAGTAGAAGTAGAGAAGAGTGTACACAGAATAACCACTTGTCCACTGTGTATTCACTGGTTTATAACACTTGCTGACAGTTTAATGTCCACTTTCAATTGTACTGGCTAATGAGTTCCAACCTGTAAATCCATTGTTAATGGTTACAGAAGCTCAGGGCTGCACTATGACCATCTTCCCATCACCTCCAGAGAACAACTATTCCAGCCCAAGAATAATAATCTAATTTTGGGCACAAATGCTGCACTCTAAAACATCAGCAAAATAAGACTGTTTCTGACCTGTTCGTAGCTATATTTGGTTATGACCATTACTGCACTCGTGACAGCTAATGCCAAGCTCCACTCTTCAATATTATACATGTGCGTCAGCCAGAAGTCCCTTTTTTAAGCTTAGTTAGATAATCTACTTAAAAAGAAGTCATATTTAATAAGTGATGTGGAAACACTCTTAAAACACTTAGCATATGCTCCAACATAGACAGAACTTGAGTTAAAAGATCAAATTGGGTATCAAGCACTAAAAATGAAAACACAAACAAACAATAACAGGGCTATTAAAATCATCACATGTACAGGCTGTCCTTAGAGACAGTTTCAAACCTCTTCCAAAAGTTTAAATAGCATAATGCCTTACCTCGAGTATTTCCACATAATATTTTCCCCATTTGTCCTCAAATGCAGTCAAGTGAACTGATTCTCTGAGCCGCTAGTCACCACCGTGATGTAGGCAAGCCGGGGCTTCAAGTTATTACTGTAATGTAGATTTGTGGACCCAATATGAGACAAGACAAAGACACAGCAGAGGGCTGAAACTATGCTCCCAAGTAGGTGTGGCTGACCAGTTATAGTTGCTGCTCCAGTGTGAGGCAGCTGCAGCTGAGCTCTGCTTCATCACTACCAAATGACCAGAAAGATGACAGCTGTCAGAAAGTGCCACATGTCATCGTAGCCAGGCACTGCAACATTAAACCATTTCATCATTAATTAAATTAGTTTATGCTTCTTATACTCCCACAATTCTGTGTTTTTCAGCATTAAGTCAGGTGACAATGTCCCTGACATCCAACGCAGTGTGAAGAACACATATGTGCTGACAGGTACAGTAAAACAGCTCTAACACCCCACAAGCTGAAGTTAGCCTCCTTGTTAGTCACTGCCCGTCCTCCACACTAATAAACACCTTTCACAATTTGCCGGTTTAATTGCTGCAAATATTATGCAAATGTTAAGATTAAATGTTAAGGAACTCACTCCAAAGCATTCATTGTAGCTTGACAGTGCTTTACTAAAATTAACAACTAACGTTCAAGCAGCTTCACCAGTCGCCCACTACAGTATAACGCTGCTGTGATTATAACAGGAAAATTAACGGAAGCCTCTCATCCTAATGGCATCGAAGCTTTCCTGGATAAATGCACATACATGCGCATATTTAGTCCAAACTATACCGTGACTCACACAGGCTTTTTTCTTCGGTAACACAGTGAGCAGGGTTTTTTTTAAGGATGGATGGAATCTGCGTATTACTAGCTTGTCTAACGTTAATGCTAGCTAGCTAATTCATGTTTGGCCAGCCTGCACTGGCATATATATATATATATATATAAACACATAGCTTATTTCATGAGGTTGCTACTTACCGGATCTTTTTCAAGAATTTTTATTTTGCAGTGAAATAAAATTCCATACTGCTGCCTGCTACCAACGCTGACATGGCTTATTTTAAGACAAATAAGTATTTACAATACTGAAAGCTTTTGCTTCACACAGCCATGACAACACGCCCAAGCATTGCGTCACTGATGCTGCCTTCACGCCCTCCTCGTAATAAAGAGAACAACTTGAAAATCATTCAAACACACCGGTCACACACAGGTGCACCTGTTCAACTGCTCGTTAACATATGTCTAATCAACCAATCACTTGGCAGCAGTTCAACGTGGCATGGTTGTGGCGGCAGACTGCCTGGTCTTATTTCAAACTGCTGATCTGCTGCGATTTTCCCACACATGTCGAGAATGTCTTGTTGGTGCCAGAGGTCAGGGGAGAACGGCTGACAGGAAGGCTACATTAGCTGAAATCACCGCTCATTACAAAACACCACAAATCTTGAAGCAGATGGGCTACAGCAGCAGAAGACCACGCTGGGTGTCACTCCTGTCAGCTAGGAACAGGAAACGGAGGCCACAAGGCTCAACAAATTGGACAGTATGTTTACAAATTGTAAAAATATTGCCAGGTCTGATGAGTTTTGATTTCTGCTGTGACATTCAGATGGTTGGGTCAGATTTTGGCATAAACACCATGAAAGCAAGGATCCATCCTGCCTTGCACCAACTGTTCAGGCTGCTGTTGGTGTAATATTTGTAGGGGACATTTTCTTGGCAAATGTTGGGCCCCTTACCACCAACTGAGCATCCTTTAAACACAACAGACAACCTGAGTATGCAGTAACTGTGTGATGCTCTCATGTCAATGTGTATTTTATACACTGTTTAATTTCAGATAATAACCAATCACATCTAGCCAGCACTTCACCTGCATAGTTTGTTTGCAAAGAAACAAGAGCAGTAGAAATAATAATAAAATACTTTGAAAACAAAATAAATGGGTTGTAGGGAAAGTCAAATATTGAAAATTTGAATCATGTTTCAAAAAATTAATATCCTGCAAATCTGCACTAATTCTATATGTATTATAAGACCTGTACATACAGTGATAGGGCAATGATGTGCATTAAAAGATAGCCAGTAACATAACTACAGCAACTCTAAAAGAAAAACTGCAGTTTGCAAAAACAAATCAATAAAATGTGACTCCACCAACAGTGACATTAAGAATTTCACCTCCTTTTTTAAAGAGGAAAAGTACAAAACTGTGTCCAAGTGTGTGCTTAATTAGGTCTTTGTCAGGCCCCTGGTGGTCACGGGGTATTCAACAGTCAGCCACTTAGCTGGCTAATGCCCCGGTTTCGTAAATGTCCTCCTTCTTATCACCTTAAATGAACTCCAAGTACAAGAAGTGTCATAAGATATTAGCAACTAAATAACTGGACCCTACAATGTCTTTAGTATTTCTAAGATGCCGCAATGTCAGTAGCATCTTAAATATACAATCTAAAACCTTTAATAACCGTTTACAACATTTAGCAGATGGGCGTGGCGGTTTTCAGCTTCCAGTTCATTTGCCCCGCCTGTCATAGGGCTGTGGGTGGGTACTGGGGCGCAGAGAGCCCACGGGGATGCAGTAAAGAGCCAGGTAATTATTCAAATGAAGCTTGGGACGGCCTTCTTAATAAATCCAAATTAAAGCACTCAAATCTTAACCGCATTGTAAGTAAGGTGAAAATGTAAAAGTATCCTCAGTGTTTAAGGACAAAGGACATACTGCAAATACTTTCACTAAATAAAAATTATTCAATTAAAAAATAATTTTAAAAAGTTTCTACAGCGCTTTTCTATTAAAATAACTTTTTAAATAATGTTTTAAAACGTTCTGCTGCTACTAATCAAATTAGTAATACTAATAGATGTTGATACTGTGAGACACAGGGTGAGTAAATAATGAATCGCACACCGAGTCGTTTAACCAGCGTCTGACCCCGCAGATAGCGCGGCTCACATTAACACAGCCTGTAACAGCTGTCTGCGATAACACTTGTTCAATACTGCCCCCTGCTGACCAACTTTTTTTCCCTTTATGGTAAATTTGTACTCAATGATTCTTCGCCTTTATTATTCAAACATTTTGACTCTATATAAGAGCTGAAACTAGATTCATATTATATAGATTACAATTGCAGCTTACATCTAGTGTTTGCTGCCAGATCATGTAATTCAGTGGAATTAGTGGCATGGAGCAATGACTAGATGTGGTTCTTTTCCTTTTTTTTTTGACTGTGCTACTAATCAGTTTGTATCTATCAATGCGAGAAATGTCCATATGATGACACATACACCGCTCTGTTATTGTGTGTAATTTTAATGTTTTATTTTTAATACTTGGAAACATCCACTCTCTTCTGCTTTTCCTGTTCAGGGTTGTAGGGGGGCTGGAGCCTATCCCAACTGTCATAGGGCGAAAGGCAGGTCACCAGCCTGTCACAGGGCTAACACATAAGACAACCATGCACACTCACATTCTCGTCTATAGGCAATTTAGAATCACGAATTAACCTAACCCCAGTAACTGCATGTCTTTGGACTGTGGGAGGAAACCGGAGTACCCGGAGAAAACCGATGCAAACACGGGGAGAACATGCAAACTCCACACAGAAAGGCATCTTTCCAATATAAAACTAAGGATTTCTAACAGCATTTGTCTTTAAACCATCAAATGTTCTCTCTTACGTGTTTAATCGTCTTAATCCATCTGGTTTAAAAATGAGTAACCATTCTTTGCTTTGATCCAGAGTGAAGACATGGCACATGAGCATGAGTTAACTTTTATTACAATCCAATGAAATACTAATAGGCTCTAGAAAAAGAAAACCACAATAAACAAATTAACAGTATGTACCATACAGAGAACAGCAATGTTTACTGATGTTTTTGTTTGTTTGTTTGTTTGTTTTTTGGGGGGGGTGTCTGTGTTATAATGCCATGTCTACAAATATGGCAACAGTAGGTTCACTTTCAGCCCGCCTCTACAAATCAACATCAACATCTTTGAACTTTTACCAACACATCACAGCAGGCTTAATACTGGATAAAAGCATCTGATTATGTCTTTAGCATCCTGAATGAGGAGCTAAATCTGTTCAACTTATAGATTAAACAAGTAAATTAAATCCAATGAGACAGTTTTGAGACAGTTTTGTACAAGTACAAATTCAAATCAGTACGTAAACTAGTCCGTATTAAATCAACAAATTTTTAAATATCTACTGAATCACAGTAACGGCAAGCTGCCGGAAGGAGCCAGAATGATCCCGAAAACATAGAAAAGTCCCATGAGGAGGTTGAGCTTGGCTGTTTTCTGGGGGATCGTGGCGTAGCATCGGCTCCTGAACTGCTTCTCCAAGGTGAAGGCCATGGGCAACGTGAGCAGAGGCAGTGCCATGCTGATGGTGTAATGGGTGGCAAGGATGCAAAAGAGCACATAAGGGACAAAGAGCAGGAGGTTGTAGAGGACATAAGAGAGCGTAGGTCCTATGAGGATGGCCAGGGTGACGATGCCCGCTTGCTTGTCAGAGTCCATGTCTCTCGTGTTGTTGCTGTGGAGGATGGCTTCTGTGTTGAGGGCCAGCGGGATGGCATACACCAACGGAAGCACAGAGAGAGACCCAACCTGCACTGCGTGGGCAAACATGACTGCCAGAGGGCCAAAGGTAATGAGGATTACTACATCTCCCAGGGCCACATATTTGAGCCCGATGCCTGGAGAAGAAGAGTAAACAGGATCAATCAACAGCAGCACACTGAGTTCCACAGAGTATCACAGACAAACACTGAAAAAAGTTCACATTCACAGTTTGCCAGTATATTTAAAGGAGTACTCCAGCTTTTTGGGTATTGCATTCTAATAGTTTGCGATCTCAGACTACATCAAAATCATTTTATCACCCACTTTCTATGACAATTAGAAAAATAAATAAATCCTTTCATTAGACCCTCCCTGCCAGGTAAACAGTATTTCAAGCTGAGTGAACAAAACTCACCAACTACACAACTATTTTCACAGTCCCAGCAGCGCCAACCACCACCAGTAAACTGTTTTTTCCTCTATCAGTGATGTTGCCCATCACTTTGTTTTTCTCTAAATTCTAAATTCCTACAAATGCATCACTTTTCCTTCAAATTATGTATTTTATTATTTTTAATTTCCATAAAAAATACCCCCCAACCGCTTGACTGCAACTGAGTCTACTTAAACACGATGCTAGAAATCTAAGTGATAGATAATATGATCCTTTGGCCTGATCATAGCCCGCAGACTCAGGCCTGCCAAACTTTCAAGGCTTCCAGTGAAAATTCAGGTTAATACATTGTGCGCCATCTATTGGTCATTATTTAGCAATGCAGATATATATATATTTTTTTAAATCATATAGTTAAATTGTCACAAGACAATATGGTTTTCAGAGTGCATTACAGCAAATGCAATCCTTTCTTCTTTTGGCCTAGTCCCCCCCCCAAACACACACACACACACTCAGTTTATCCACTATAAACAGAAACCAGGAAGCTTCTCATACCAAAAATCGTGACCGTTGCCAACATTTTTCACATGCATATGCACATATCTGATAAAAGGGGTTACATAAGGACTTATAATGTGCTGGTAGATAAACATCAGCTCTGACACTGCAAGTTGAGGGGATTGGTTTGTTACATTTGAATCCTGGCCATCTGAACCCATGTTTTTCTCTAACAAAAAATAAAGGAGCCCATCAAAAAAAAAACTGAAATATTCTCAAAGTCCTGATGAACTACATTCTGATGCAAAGCATACACTTCACTTCAAGAAAAAATGTGACACATCTCTGTCATGTTATAAAAAATGCCATCTTAAAGGGCCAGTTCACCCAAATCCAACAAACAGGTAACTGTGGGGATGGGCTTTTCGCCAGTTTTCAGTTATCTGCCTTCCAAACATCCGCCACCAGACACACATAGGTGCAGAGTGTGAAATATATTTTTTCAGTGCTAAATCTCACCTCAGTGAGTTTAGGGTGGACAAAAAAGAATTATATGCAAAGCTGTGAACCACAAGTGTTTTCTGTGTGTGTTTTAGATTAAGTCAATGGTCTGTTCTTCTCACAATGATTTTATGCCCCTTTATTAAAATATTAATGTAATGTGCTCACTTTCCTGGCACCAGTTCTTACCAAACTTCTGCTGCTCCTAGACCCACCATGTTGCCTAATACAGCTTAAAATTAAGATGTGTGTTGCTGAACAATTAAGCAGCAATTCATATTCAAGTTAATGTTTTACTCACCACCGGTGTACAAGAAAGAGCTGGAGAGTCCCCCAAAATAAATTAGGGCCAAGTGCTCCAGCCTCAGCGTAGACAGAAAGTAGAGCAGAGTGGCACACAAGCACCCCAAAGAATATAACAAAGCGCCAAACATAACAACATCCTGTGGCGCCAAGATTTCATCCACAAGAGTCCTGTCATCACTCTTCTTGTGGTCAATCCCTTTGGAGAAGTCATAGTAGGTGTTTACAAGGTTTCCTGCCCCGTGGACCACGAGGACAGCCACTGCACACACCATCAGAACCACCAAGTCCACAGAGCCATCCGGTTTTTTATATGCCAAGGCGCTGCCGAGGGCCACAGGTGTGAGCGAGGCACTGAAGCTCCATGGCCTCAACGCCAGCACATAGGCCGCACACTTGTGCTTGACATCTGAAGCAACCCGCGTCATCCTTGACGTGTGGTTAGCGGGTGCAGGGTGATTTTGCACCGAGTTAGTCATACCAGTCTGCCACTGCTGCCCATTATGACCATTTGACCCTGCCAATACAAATGTTTCCGCCCTGCTTTGTTTCTGATCTTTGGCCATTGTCTTGCAAGGGGACTACAGCACGATCGACGTTCCCAAATGTTCCAAGTCTGGGATTTCTGTAAGAAAAAAAACAAACAAAACACAAAATTAAAAGAACTTCATATGAACATGCCAAGTAAATAAGAAATTGTATTAATAGTGTTAACAATACTCAGCGGGGTGGAGTCAAGAAACTTAATGTGACGATATTAAGTAATAACAATGTCAGACTTAAGTTATATAGCACCTTTGAGAACAAAGTTACAAGGTGCTTTACAAGATAAGACAGTCGTGGTAAAACATTTGAGAAAAGTTAAGAGGTTAAACGGCACTGGGAGAGGAAGACTAGCAGCACATGAAGATTAAAAGCAGAAGCAAATATAAAATAATAATTGCTGAGAAGAGATCACATTATACAAGACAACACAAAGGTAACAAACAAGAGGCACTGGGAAAGACTGCTTATAAAAAAATGACTATAAGAGAGATTTAAAAGACAAGAAAGAGTTAGCTAATCTGCTCTCCTCAGGAAGGTCGTAAAAGAGAATGGGTGCCCTGACAGAAAAGGCCCAACAGCCCTTGTCCTCAGAGACGGCTAGCAGAGCCCTGACTGAGGACCTCAGGATATGGCCAGGCACATCTGGCATCAGAATATCTGAAATATACTTTGACGCAAGCCCAGAGTGCGCCATAAAAGTCATCTATAAAATCAAAACAATTCTAACATTAATAGGCAACCAGTGAAGAGAAGCTTAAAGAAAAAAAAAAGTGTGATGTGCTCTTTTGTTTTGGAGGGGTTTGGCTGCTGTATTCTGGACAAGCTGTAGTTTACGTGGCACGTAGACTGCTTCTGCAATCATCTGTGGAAGAATGGGTCACTCTCAGGAGTTCAGTGAATTCCAGCGTGGTACTGTGATAGGATGCCACCTGTGCAACAAGTCCAGTCATGAAATTTCCACAATACTAATTATTCCACAGTCAACTGTTAGTGGTATTATAACAAAGTGGAAGCAATTGGGAATGACAGCAACGTGGTAGGTCACGTAAAATAACAGAGTGAGGTCAGAGGATGCTGAGGCGCATAGTGCACAGAGGTCACCAACTTTCTGCAGTCAGACCTCCAAACTTCACGTGGACTTCAGATTAGCTCAAGAACAGTGTGTAGAACGCTACATGGAATGGGTTTCCATGGCCGAGCATCTACATCCAAGCCTTACATCACCAAGCGCAATGCAAAGCATCGGATGCGGTGGTGTAAAGCATGCCGCCACTGGACTCAGGAATTGGGTTCAGCCCCTTAGTTCCAGTGAAAGGAACTCTTAATGCTTCAGCATGCCAAGCCATTTTGGACAATTTCATGCTCCCAACTTTGTGTGAAGAGTTTGGGAATGGCCCCTTCCTGTTCCAACCTGACTGCGCAACTGTGCACAAAGCAAGACATGAATTAGTAAGTTTGGTGTGGCAGAACTTGACTGGTCATGACCTTGACCCAACAGAACACCTTTGGGATAAATTAGAGTGGAGACTGTGAGCCAGGCTTTCTCATCCAACATCAATGTCTGACCTCACAAATGCACTTCTAGAAGAATGGCCAGAAAATCCCATAAACACACTCCTAAACCTTGTGGAAAGCATTCCCTGAAGAGTTGAAGCTGTTGTAGCTGCATAGTGAGAAGACATCATATTAAACCCAATGGGATGTCACTCAACCTCATGTGCGTGTGCATACTTTGGCTCATGTTGCCAAAAGTGAATACTTTTGGCAATACAGGGTACACCTTCCATTCTGTTAGTGTGTATTGTTCATGTTGACAAAAACTGAGTTATGGGCTGAAGAAGGAGTCATTCTCCAGAAAAAGAGTCACTAGTAAATACATAAAGAATATCAGGCAATGTAATGGTGTGAGTTTTTTTTTTTTTTTTTAACTTAAGGCCACAGGACCCAAAAGACAGTATTAACGATTTTCTATCTTCTAAATGTTAAACTGAGAACTTTGCATATTTTGTTTTAAAGTTTGGCTCTTTCTGACATGAGCAAACCATATCACATCTTCCATCTTCTTGCAAATGTTCATACAGTTTAGGACTTTTCTAGACCTGTTGTGTTGAATTGTTTCTTTGTTTTGTTTTGTTTTTTAAGTGTCAAGTATTAATGAATATGAATCATATGACAAACAACTTCTCTGAGTTCGGTGAAAGTCATGCCACTTTAATTTTAAATGGGTGGTTTAAAAGCCAAGCAAACTCTGGCTTTCTGTGAATTAGAGCGGCATTTAAAATGTGGATAACTGCTCTCGGGGAAAAAAACTGCTCAGGTGCTACCCAGGTAAGGATGCTGTACCCGAAAGGGGGGAAAAAACACGAAGCTAACTACTGAGATTATGGGATTAAAGCTAAGTGCTAGCCTCCGAGCTAACGGCTGTGTGCGGGGACAGCGAGGAGCAAATGTCCGACAGCAGATCTTACCTGCTATGTGTTCAATGTCCCGCACAGACCGGCGCTTTCTCCACTTAAAATATTTCTGCGTAAACTGAGCTTGATGTTGTGGGAAGCAGTCAGAAAGCTTACGTGTCAACTTCGAGGGTACTCAACTGACTGGCCACCGTAAAGCCTGCAGACGCAGACGGGGGCCATTTTCTCCGCCAGACGTGTAACCTCGTACAGACGTCTAAGAAAACGCATGTCGAAAAAATGGTTCCGCCCTGTGTTTCATTCTTACATAGGGCGCAGAAAATAAATGGATGCATAGATAGATACAGTACTATGCAAAAGTCTTGAGAACCCCTCTTTTCTTTACATTTTGCTAGAAAAATTGGAATTAGGTGCAACAATTTATTGAAACATAAACAAGCATATAGTAGACAAAAACGAAAGAAAAAACAAAAAGCAGTTTTTGTACAATTATAATGAGTTTGAAAGTCACTATTAGATGTGACCACCTTTATTTTTTTGGCATTGGTCGTAGATCTAACGTGAGAAATTTGCGGCAGGCTGATAGTAACAAAATGCTTAAAGATAGCATTTAAAATTGGTTCTTTGCTAAGTCGTCTGTTATGCTTAGACACAACACTGGTTTATGTGCCCGCGACTTACAACGCGTTGTTTTGCTGTGTTGCACTCTTATTTTGAAAGGTTATGTTTACGTTCGCGATCAGAAAGGCTCAGGAAAAAAAAAAAAAAAAAGGTATTTATATTGTTTATAAGTTCACGTGGTCACGCAGTTGTTTGGCAGTTTGGTTGTTTGGACACACAGCAACGATTCCCAAGCCATCAAAACAAACACGATCAATGAAATCCAATATGTGGCACGTCCATGAAACCAAGAGAGTGTTCACCCAAGTAAATCATAGTTCACCTAGTTTATATGGTATTAAAGAAAGAAAATATAAATCAGTGAGCAAGTAAGTAGTAGTGGGTTTGTGCTTGGATGACTGAGCCATGAGCCCATGTTCCAGCCATGTAAGGGAAAGAAGGGGCACATTGACCAGGTCTGGCCAGAGATGACAGCTGGCCAGAGATAACCTTGTCCCAGCTTTACCCATGGGTGTACTACAAAAACAAACTCCAAGGAAAGTCATTAGACGAGGAAAAAAAGAGACTCTCCTCCCTTGAGCAGTTGGGCTTCACTGGAAATAGTCTGTGAAAAAGGTGAAAAAAATAAAAGTTGTAACAGTTTATATTTGGTCTCTTTTCATTAAAATGAAACTAATATAAACATTCGACTGTTCATTTCTTTGTAAGTAGGCAATCTTGTAAATTCAGCAGGGGATAAAATAATTATATTTACATTAAGTACAAACACAAAATACAACAATGGGTTTGCCAGTCCAGTAAGACAAATAATGAGAGAGTATATTCAACTACACAGCTTTAGAAAAGAGTCCACTACATCACTCAACTCAAACAGCTAATAGCTAGTAGTGTATTTGCAGTTTTTTGTTTTTGTGCTTAACAAATGGGAATTGGCAGAAAATGCTGATGAGCAGATGGAGAAATGGAGCAGCAGTGACGTCGACAGGACAGTAACAGAGCAACACTATCCTAAAGCAATGTGTTAAAGGTGCCAACATACAGATGCCTACTCAAAACTAGACTGGACATTAAAAAACCCTCAACACCAGGAGGCCTAATATGAGTTACCAGTCTAGCAAGTAGCTTCCTTTGCTGAAGGAGACAAACGTGATATCAGAAGAACTTGCAGATTGCCACTTGAAACTGGCTTCCAGGAATTTTAAGCTGGGGAAAAACAAACATTGTTTTCTACTTTGGTTGATCTATCTTTGTCAGAGCATCTTGGCTTGTCACAGGCAGGAAAAAACATGGTCAGAATCATCATTAAATATCATTTATGTGACCTTAGGGCCAAGCATGCATAATACCAGAACCCTGAAACTGGCATAACATTATGCGGCCTTTGTTAATACGAGAAATTCCATCTATTTTCCTACCAATCAGACTGCCAACGAACAACAACTCTTAGTTACAGCTGCTTTACCATAGACTTCAGCTGGAGTCAGAGACACTCGAACAAGATTTTACCTAAAAGCAACAACCACATAATAGAAATACCTGTGTGCTATAAAACATTTTTGAGAGTCCCTAAAATGAACCTTATTTTCTACTAGTGGTTATGGCTTGGCTTTTATCCCAGAAACAGCAGTGTTAGAAAGACTAAGGGCTGCCCCTATTCGGACACGATGGCTGCCTTGACCGACCGATTTGGTCAACCGCATAAGTTGGCCTTGAAGAAGATCGCCACGGTGATGAACGCTCCAGACATCCGACGAGGAGATTCACAAGCCTTTCAGAAGTTCAGAATCAGAATCAGAATACTTTATTGATCCTAGAGGGAAATTTCTGTTGTTACAGCTGCACTGTTTCATTTAAATGAATAAAACCAAAAACAAAAGTTTGCTCTACAAGTGAGGGCCCTGGTGGGAATGCTACAGACCCTTGGACGTGAAGGCGTAGCAGAGCTCCAGTGCGGGTCCCACGTAGAGCGGCTGTTGAGTAAACTTCCCTCTGACCTGCGATCAGAGTTTTGGAGATGTACATTCCGCCGATCAGGAGTTGGGCACAATCTCACGACTTCTTCGATTGGCTGCAATATGAGGCGTGGTGCCAGGATAGTGAGAGCCATGCTAGCTTCCAGGACCCTCGGTCCAAGGGGAAACGGCGCTCGGATCAGCGGCATGACGCCAAGAATCCTCGTCCAGCCACTATCTTGCACGGGGTTGAGGTTACTCCTGACCAGCAGCCAGTAGAACCACCCCAGTCGAAACCTGATCCACCAGGTAAGAAAAGGACCAAGCACACGTACTGCCCATATTGTGAGTGTGAGGATCATTTCCTGAGCCAGTGCAACACCTTTAAGTCCTTTGATAAGGCCCAAGTTATCCAGTGGATAAAGTCCAACCGACGCTGCTGGCGGTGCGGCAGAGCCCATCAGGCGGCCCAATGTGACCTGAAGAAACTCTGCAGCAAGTGTCAGGGCAGACACCTCCAGATACTGCACGAGGTCAACGTTAGGCAGGCAAAGGAGAGGTCCTGTCTGGTCAGCTCGGCCACAGAGACGCTATACCTTGATCGGCCAGCAGAATGCAGCCGGGTCCTCTTGAAGGTTGTCCGGGTTCTTCTTCATCACGAGAACCAGACACTTGATACCTACGCGGTCTTAGACGATGGCTCAGAATGCATGATGATCCTGATCGCAGCAGCACATAAGCTAGGCCTCCAAGGCCACCCCGAATCTTTAGCCCTGCGGACCATCAGACAGGATGTACAAACCCTGGATGGCGCCTCCGTCACCTTCAGAGTTTCATCTACAGTCCAATCCAACCAAACCTTCCAGATCAAGGATGCTTTCACTGCCGAACGCCTAAGCCTAGCTGATCAAACCTATCCGGTGGCTGCTCTCAAGAGAAGGTTCAAACACCTCCATGGCCTTCCACTCCAAGCCTTTGACAAGGTAAGGCCTATGTTGCTCATCGGGGCCGACAACCCTCACCTGATTACACCGGTCGAGCCGGTGCGTCTAGGTCCTCCCGGTGGCCCTGGGGCCATAAAGACCAGGCTTGGTTGGACTCTCCAGGGGCCGGCTCGGCTGGCAGAGTTACAGCTATCACCTCAGCAGTGTTTATGCATGTTGCTCAGTCCTCGAGAAGCAGAACTGCTGAGGAATGTAGAGAAGCTCTGGCAACTCGACCTCTTACCACCGAGGAGCGAGAAGCAGGTGACACGATCGAGAGAAGACCAACAAGCCATTGATCTCCTGGAGTCCAAAACCTAGCGCGTTGAGTTTCACGGTACCTCCCAGTATGCGACCCCTCTACTTCGGAGGAAAACCTTTCCGACCTTCCAGGCACCCATGGAGGCAGTAATGCCAAGGCTTAGGAGTTTGGAGAAACGCCTGTTATGGGATCCCACGAGTGCAGCTGCTTATGAAGCCGAGATTGCGAAGCTGGAGGCTGCCGGTACAGTTGCTAAAGTACTCAGGCCAGATATCTCATCCAGCGGGGAGAGCTGGTACATCCCACACCACCTGGTGCAACACAATGGGAAAAATCGAGTCGTATTCGACTGTTCCTTTCG
>JASGAU010410173.1:0-17027 GCA_030220045.1 Australoheros facetus
ATTCAGCAGGGCTGAGTTTTATCATGTTTGTTTATTTACCAAATTTAAACAGACACAGTTCAACACTGTAAAAAATATTTTTGTTACTGGGCAGCATGGTAGCGTGGTGGTTAGCACTGCTGCCTCACAGTTAGAATAGCTCTCTAATAGTCTGGGTTTGATTCCACCTTGGCCCGGGCCTCTTGCTGTGTGGAGTTTGTATGTTCTCCCTGTGTCTGTATGGGTTTCCTCCCACAATCTGAAGATATGCAGTTACTGGCGTTAGGTTAATTGGTCCCTGTAAATTGCCCACAGGTGTGAATGGTTGTCTGTCTCTCTATGTGTCAGCTCTACAACAGGCTGGTGACCTGTACGGGGTGTATCCTGCATCAGTTGGGATAGGCTCCAGCCCCCACCCCACGACCATGAAAAGGATAGGGGAATTGATTGATCAAAAGACATTTTATTTTTTCATGAACTATAATAGATAAGTTTGGTCAATTAGAACAAACAATTTAGTTCAATTGGAAATGGCATGGTGCTTACTTAAATAAATGGGTGGTGAATGCTTAAACTAAGCATCTTCAGTTACTGAAACTCTGTTATTAGTACATTCAACTTAGATCTTTCATTCCATTCCAAAATGTCTCGAGTACACTGAACATAGTCCCCTGCACTTATTCAACTGTTTCATTACTTTAAAAAACCAAGGTAACTCATTGCCTTACATTTTTTAAGTAGATTCAACTTATCTGGGTTTACAGTGCATTTAGCTCATAAAGTTAGAGAAAAACAAGCCAAAATAAAAAGCAAAACAAAAAAACAAACAACCCCACCCCCAACCCCTAAGTAGATCTATCATGCAGAACTGTTACACTATATGGACAAAATTACTGGGCCACCTACACATTACACCTACACGAGATCTTCAGCCATGGAAACCCAAGCCATTGAAGCTCTTGGTGCACAATTTGTGCTGATGTTAATGCCAGAGGAGGTTTGGAACTTACTGAGTCAGCAGAGCGTTGGAGACCTTCATGCACTATGTGCATACTTGAATTCAGTGAGATCTTCAGAAAGACCCACTCTTTCACAAATGATTGTAAATGCAGACTGCATGGCTAGGTGTTTGATTTTATACATCTGTGGCAATGGGACTGAAGACACCTGTATTCAAAAATTAAGAGGTGAGGCACAGTACCTTTTGTCCTCAGTGTATCTGCATTCAGCAAAGATAAATATCACGACAGTATCTTATCTGCTTGGATCAGCAGCAATTGTGCACAAGTGCTTTCAATTTCAACCATGAAAATCCAAGAAAGATCAGAATATACTTTGCAATTGCTATTCATACAACAGCTAATGTCATCCATCTGTATTTTGTTTACTTTTGTCTTCCCCTAAAGACATTCACTCATTTATAATTCTTGTAATGTACTTGCTTTACCATCTCCAACCACACTGGGGGTTGTACAGTGGTCCTGATTTCTCTTTAATAAATCTGACAGGTGCAGCCTTTGTTATATTCAGTTCTTGCCTTTAAATCATTTTGATAGAACTTACTGTTGCTAAAGTACAACCTATGGCACCTTTAACATATTCTTGTATGAATGACATGTGAACATGTAATGATGATAGTTTGAAATGGATTAAATCATATCTGAGAAAAATGTAATTTTCATGGAACAACCAACCCTCCCCTCTCCTCTCTCCTGGTACCTTGGCGGCAATGGATGCGGCGGTTATGTGGGAGGAGGAGCTGTCCTCGGTGGACGCCACGCCGCTGTCCTTCTTTTCCTCGTCCTCCTCCTCACATTGCACGCCTTTGTCCTCTGTCTGGCGGCGTGGTGAACTGTTGGGAGGCGGCGAGAGGGGCGGTGGTGGTGAAGGTAGGTCTTCCAGTTCGTCTGCTGCCTCCTTTACCTTCACCACTGCGTCCCGAAGGAGGTCGATGGCGTGCGGCAGCGCTGGAAGGATGAACTGGAAGCATTCCTGGAACAGTTTAAGTACAGTTGTCCTAATGAGGGTTTAAATCATAGCAGTTTCATCTAATAGCTGCCAGCATGAAGAAAGTGAAGGTTGGTTGAAGAAATTCAAGTATTACGTTATAACGACTTATTCTGTCAGTAGAAGAACTGATTTACACTCACCACCGTACCTTCTTTCACAGATATCTGTATTGATTTTTCTGTTTTTTTCTCCCTAATTATATTAACATTTCTCTTTCCATAATTTTTAATAAACGTCAAACAAGTGTCAATACAAGTTAAAAATGTCAAAGGTGATCTGAAGTAATACAATACTGTGCAAAATTTTTGACCCACACTTTGGGGGGGCTGTGGCTCTGGCTCAGGAGGTAGAGCAGGTCTTCTACTCATTGGAAGGTTGGTGGTTCGATTCCTGGCTCCTCCAGTCAAAGCAGCCGGGGTATCCTTGGGCAAGATACTGAACCCCAAGTTGCTTTCTGATGCAACCATTGGAGTGAGTTAGAATGTGAGTTAATGTTAGATAGTAAGTTAATGTTAGATAGTAAGCTCTTAGCTGTAGAAAGAAGTACGTGTGTGAATGGGTAAATGCAAACGTGTTGTATAAAGTGGTCTTTAGCAATAGATCTTCAGGCTTCCTGAAGGTCTTTCAAAGTTTTTCTTTGGACATTTGCTGCTTTTTCACTCATTTTCGGTCCAGTCCTTGGACAGGACTTGTAAACAGTATTTTTAGGCACTTGTTACTGGACAAGAAGAGGACAAAAGAAAACGTGGCAGGCCTAAAAAACTATCTACAGCAGGTGTACAGCATCTGAAAGCCATGACCTTAGGAATAGGGAAAAAAAATCCAACAAACACCTGACACAAGACCTGAGAGAGACATCTGGACCTTCAGGTAATCCATCTACTGCTAAAGCCTCATCAGAATTGGTATTAATGAAAGCTGTCAAGAAGCTATTCTTAAGGAAGGGAAACAGGAAGAAAAGGCTGAGGTATGCCAAATTACACAAGAACTGGACTGAAAATCAATAGCAACGAATCAATAGCAATGAAGTGAAGAATTCAAATTTGAAATTTTTGGTTCACATTGTTATCAATATGTATGGAGGAGGTCAGGAGAGGGGTAGTACAGTGAGTGTCTACAAGTATCTGTAAAACACAGTGGAGGTTGTGCTATGGTTTGGGGCTGCATCTCAGCCTGTGGTGTTGGAGATCTTGTCAAAACTGATGGAATTATGAATGCAGAAAAGATTTTGATCTGCCATGCAATACCATCTGTAAAGTGCTTGATTGGCAAAGACTTTTTGACTTTTTTTTCTTTTACATTTTTTGACATTTTTCAGCATGACAATGATCCCAAACACACGTCCAGTGCAGTAAAAGCATACCTGGAGAGAAAAACACACAGTGGAACACTATCAGTCATGGATTGGCCTCCCTAGAGCCCGGACCTCAACATTATTGAAGCAGTGTTGGATCATCTTGACAGGACAAAAGGCAGTCAAGATCCAAAGAAGAGCTTTGAATGTCCTTCAAGAAGCCTGGAGAACTATTCCTGAAGACTACTTAAGAAATGACAAGAAAGCTGCCTAAGAGAGTTCAGGCTGTGTTGAAGAATAAAGGTGGTCATACCAAACACTGACTCTGAAGCTTGTTCGAATTGTACAAACTCTGTTTTTGCTTTATATACTGTATTTCCATGTATATGTTTGCACATGGTTCGATAATTTGCTTCACTTAGATCCCCTTTCTCCAGCAAAATATAAAGGAAATGAGTGGTGACTCAAGGATTTTGCACAGTACTGTGAGTAAAAATGTATTCAGGTAAGAGGTGGGAGCAGCAGATTATGATAGGTATGATAGACCAAAGTGCAGGAAGTGATGCATTTACATTTACAGGAAGACAGGAAGCTCCTAGAGAAAACATGTAAAGATTGTAACTACATGAGGAAAGCATTTCTGTAATATACAGTTTGTAAGATTTTAGGGCACATAGTACTGGGAATGTGATACACAGAGGTGTGACCTGTTTAAGGCAGAAAGATTTCCTCTGAGGAAATCACAGCGCCTCCCCCTGGCTACATGTCTATTAGCTTTTGCTCTGGTGCTCCTTTCCTCTCAACATCCTTCCCAGTTTCCTTCTCCAATGTCTGTGTGTACGTGTGTGTGTGTGTGTTTGTGTGTGTATGTGTGTGTCAATGTGCCTGTGGGCTTCTCGGCTAAACGCTCCGTTCTCCTCACTCCCAAGACAAGAGCTAATCTGTGAAATTATTTATCTTCCTGTGTATTTCAAGCATTGAGGAGATACATTATTAATTGCCCCCGCACTTTACACTGGCTGTGAATGGGCACTCTGCTGTCTGTTTTAATGTGTGCATATTGGAGGCCGCATTAAATCTGATAATTAACCTTGATTTGACTGAATTCAGATTCCATAAATCCAAACAGCAATTCATGCATGACTGAGATAACATCCTTCACCACTGTGCATAAACCATACAGAAAGGAGGGCAGAAAGATCCAGAACAGTAGATGAAAGCCAGCCTGTCCTGTTGCGTAGCTGCAAGCTAACCTTTGCACCCTATATTCCCATCTTCTCACACATATTCTTTCAAAACCCCTCAGCAAACAGTAGGCTGTTTATGCCTCTCGCTGCTGTGTTTGAAGCCTACATCTGAGCATTTTTGGAAGATGTAGAGAAGAGAAAAGGGCTGGGTGGGCTTGAGGTGCACAGAGGACGGACTCAGCAAAAGAAGGCGTGAGGATGTGTCAAGAGCCTGGATATGTTCCTCTTTTCCGGTGTTGTGCATTTAATGCATGCTGGGAATTTTTTTTTTTTTTTAGGTACATCAGTAGTGTTTTTTTTTTCTGTTCTTATTCCCTGTTTTGTCCTGGAGGAGAGTAACTGTCAAGAACACTAAAGAGCAGAATCCCTGGATATACTGCCAACGGATCAGAAACACGAGCAGGAGAGAGGGATGGAGGAAGAGGGGAAGGCATTGCTGTTCTGAAAGGGGGTGAGAAAGGATGACAGAGAAAGAGAGAAAAATCGTGAGTGAGACAAGAGAGGATGAGATCTCAAGAGATAAAGAGATGCGGAGTAGAAGAGAGTGACAGAGTTTCACAGAGAGAGAGAACGAGACAGCGAAACAGACAAAAATGGGAAAAAGAAAGAAAGAAAGAAAGAAAGAAAGAAAGAAAGAAAGAAAGAAAGAAAGAAAGAAAAAAACAAATGAAAACAGCTGGAGAGTGAGAAGAAGAAATAAAGAAATGGCCAAGATATAAACACTTCTCCAGTGCAACTTGAGGGCATGCTTCAATTTCTAGATCAATAAAGTTCCAAGACACAAAAAATCAGCTGCTCCCAACGGTACATTTTAAAAAACAGCTGATGATGTGCGTTATGGGCACAGTGTTGATAATGGGGTTAATCTCCCCTAATTTTAAGATTATTGTGGTTCATTTCAACTTGCTGACTGACCTAACTGCCTTGCATATATGGCTGCTCATGCAGTTTCCTCACATGTGTGAGTCTGAGGTTATACTGTCCTCTAATGGCACGCAAAGCTAAATGCTAAAAGCTACATTTTAAAGAAAGATTTTAAATATATCATGTACAATTTTCTTGGTAATATCTTAGGTATCTATAGGTGCCAGCATTTAATTCAAATGTAATGAACAGAGGCTTAAAGGGCAACAGGACAGAACCGAAACAACTGCGGTCACCAGTTGTCACCTTGATTTACCTCCTGAAAATAAGCTGAAAAATTACACTCTAATAATACTGTGTGTATCTTGTAATTTTATTCTTTCAATTTGGAAACTTTTTGCTGCCACTTCTCTTTCACCAGAGCTATACAGGAAGCTATCCATAGCCTCCCACATGTAAACAAACCAAATGGCTGTTTCTGTCTGTGTTAACGCTGAGTTGGACTCGCAGTGTTTGGTGTGATTCATGTAAAATTATGTTTACTTGAAAAGTGATAAGAAGCTTGAACAGTTTGTCCTGCAAAAGCCTTCATTTCCCCAAATCTTTAAAATAGAGTTGGTGAGTGCAAAGTTAGTACGATTCATAGAGTCAAAATAGCCCCATTAAGGGAAAATGTGCTTTTCACTTGTTAAATAGTTGAAGCCACCATAAAATAAGACCAAATACATAATAACGTTTCCTTTTTTTGCAATTTACTGCAGTGCCCTCAAAAATTATTTATTTATAAAACTAAAAAAGGCTGAATTTGTCTGGAATCGATTGGTGGATAAACAAGAGTTCAGAAAGTATTGAATACATTGTTTTATGGGTTCACAAGCCAAAAAAGTTAGAAACCTCTGACCAATAGCAAAGATGATATGAGTATGAGTCTCTAGAGCCGTGTTTGGTTATACCTATTATACCTGTGACAAATGTTACGTGTTTTTAAAGTGTAGGTGTGAGATAGATGGTCTAATTTTAGTGTTTAGTTCAATTTTATTTATCTAGCATCAATGCACAACAACAGTCCCTCTCAATATTACAAGTTAAAGACCCTACAACGTTAAAGAGAAAACCCCAACAATCAGATTGTTTGCTAATGCTATGCAGTAGTGGCTCATAAATATCTCAGGATGGAAAAGTAAAGTGAGAAGAAATGCTCAGTGTATGATGGGATGTCCCCCAGTGGCCTGAGCTTATAGCAACATAACTAAGGTATGGTACAGGGTCACCTAATCCAAACCCTAACCATAAACTCTGTCAAAAATGAAAGTCTGAAGCATAACCTTAAATAACCTAAGAGCTACTGTATTTTTAAGCAGTTACAGAACACAATTCATAGAGGACTACCAGCTTATTGGTTTTGAGGCTAAAATCATGTCCTCACCACCATTGTTTTAAAGCCTCTTTACAATGGGGACAGAATTAAAACATCAACAGCACATATTAAGAATTCACTATACAATAAATAAAGATCTAAAGTATGCGACTGCAAATACTTTGGATTATATTTGCAGTATAAAAGAGATGAAATGAGGAACTAAAAGGTGTGCAACTGACAGCTGGACACAAGGGGCTTCATCTGGCTGGCTCAGCTGGACATCCCTGTTATCTTTATGACAGGAGATCATTGTAATAAAAGCCCGCAATGGGCTGTCTGTGCCGTTAACTTTAACTGAAGGCTGTTGAGGGAGACACTAATATGGCAGCAGATGGGGAGAGGTGGTGTAATTGATTGAAAGAAATACTAAAATCGATCAGGAGAAGCGAGCGTGTAACGAGACAGAGACAGATGCGCAGGTGAGCATGGCAGAGCGGGAGAAAAAGGGAGAGGGTGGTGAGAAGGAGACACCACTGAGTGAAAACCTGTTCACACATGCATAAAAGCAAGAGTACGTACAGGTTTACATTACAATACACAAATATGAACACATATATGAAGTCACATACACAAATAAAAAACCATATATTTATAACCCCATCACGGTGTTAATAGTTCAGTGTCAGATTGTTCAGCTGTAAATTACAGTAACTGCATTACAAGTTTGCACTGTATCATCACTTTCCCAACTCATTGCTTCACTGTCTGCACTATTCATTCATGGTGGGTGTTTTGACCTGGCTTACCCCATGCTGGATCAATTTTGTAATTATGTTCATGCAAATAGGCTTACTAGAAATTGGAGGTATATTCAATTATATAGCAATGATCACAGGTTTTCTGACTTTTGTACATGTGTATTTACTGTTGTTTCAATTAGTTTCCAATTTGGGGCTGCAACCAACTGGTTACCCAGAAGATGAGCATGTAACATGCTCAACCTCTGTGTGACCACTTTAATCACACAGCACTTGCACGCCTGGTGAGAGGCAACCTGTCTCCAAACAATCACAGTCCAACTTGATTGCAATCGCTCTCAGACACACTGGCAAATGATTGGAAATTACTGCCATCTAATTTATAAAAGCAGACAGATTTCCAACACTTTGCAATCAGTCTAAGTCAGTCTGCACTGATGAGTGCAACTCATCTATGCTGCATTTCTTTGCAATAAAGGTCTTGACTCAACTGGTCGCCAACTGGTTGTATTCTGATTATATTCCTATATAAAAGTAAGGTTGCCATGTGCCTATTTCAGTTTGCATCAGCTACATTACTATTTGTTAAAGAGAATGTTTTTATCATTATCCCGGGCTGGTTGGCCCACGTTTTGTGTTTTTTGTTCTTTGATATACTGTTAAATGTATTATGTTGTGTTTCCTAGTTTGGTTCTTAGTTTGGATTCCTGGTTTATTGTTTGGTTGTGGATTGTTTTGTGTGTCAGGTTGAGCAGGGGTTTTATATTACTGTGTTTTGTGTTATCTGCTGTCTTTGTGTCAAGTTCATGTGTCTCAGTCCTGGTCTATGTTTAGTTTCTTCCTGTTTTCTTAGTGTTCTCGTCTGTTCTTTGTCAGGTTGCCAATTGTTCCCTGTGTGGTGGTGTGTCTGTTTGCTCCATGTCTCACCAAGAACATTCTATGTTCTGGATTACTTGCCTTGTTTTGCCCTGGAAGGATTTTTGCATCTTGTTTTCATCTCAGCAATGAAGTAATTTTAGTTTACGTCTGTTAATGGAGTCCTGCTTTCGGGTCCTATTCTGCCTGTTACACTGCCTGTCATGACAGTTTTTGACATAGTGTCTTACCAGTGCCTCCCACCATTCGTTATCCAAGCTAATTCCCAACTCTCCTTCCCATACGGATTTAACCTTGGATGTTGAAGAGTAAACAGGAGCCTCGCGTATACATTAGAGATAAATGACTCTTGATGGAGATCAGGACTTAGGAGTTCTTCCCACACCTGCTTAGGGGCTAGCAGGAACAATACCACAGTTTCTGTGCTACTACTCTGCGATTTCAGGCCTCTTTCCCACCAAACAATAAAGTCTGACAGTGAAGAGAGGAATAGGTGGTTTATGGAAGCAAAATTGTGTTATCAGGATCTGAATTTTAAATTGGATATAGAGGCAGAGTTAAAGTGCTTCCTGAACTGATACCAAATTTTGAATGTGGAACTTAGCACTTGGTTATTCAAAAGAGAGAAGGCTTAGTTGGTATAGAGGAAACGATCAGAGCCACTATGGAGGAAGAGGCGCTAGACTGCGCTTCTAGTTTACACCACAAGAGGTCCGATGGGTTGATCCAAAACAGGGGTCGGCAACCCGCGGCCGCATGTGGCTCATCCAGGCTTAATCTGCGGCTCTGTGCGGCTCGCGGAAGTAAATTATAAGTATCCAATTGAAGTGCATTTTATTTTTGTCAGTTCGGTTTTTGTTGTAGTTTTAAATTGGAAAATTATTGTGATCTTGAAATATTAAAATAAAATCATTTTATTTATCTATTTATTTATTTTTGTTTCTCAATATATGCGTCACTCGCGGTAGCCTCTACCGGCTACCGGCTTCCGCTAGTATTTGCGGCTCTCACTGTTTTGTTTTCGGTGGAAACCGGGTTCAAATGGCTCTCTCCGGATTACAGGTTGCCGACCCCTGATCCAAAAGGATATCTTTTGAATATTTGCTGACCAGTTGGAAGTTAGGTAGGGATATCCCACCATTAAATTTATGGCAAGTAATGGCAAGACCTTGGAGTTGATTGAGAAACATTCACTTTTGGAAATATTAATTTTATAGCCAGAAAAGGAGCTAAATCTTCTTAGAACTGACAAAATTACTGGGATCGAGCTCTTCAGATCAGAGACATATAAGAGTAAATCGTCTGCATAGAGATTCAATTTGTAGTGGTAAATCCCAGCAAAAGTAGGAGATGATCTTAAGCAGATTGCCAGCGGCTCCATAGCAAAAGCAAACAATAATGGAGATAGGGGCCAGCCCTGTCTACTGCCCCGGGACAGAGTGAAAAAATTAGAATGTATATCATTAGGGAAAATGCAGGTGAGTGGGGATGTGTATAGGAAATATATTCATGAAATAAATATCTTAGCTATACCAAATTTTAGCAAGGGCCGTGAATAAATAATTCCATCCAACCCTGTTGAAATCTTTTCGGCATTAAGTGAAATGACTATTGTGGGTATTGCATTAGTAGATTTAGAATGAATGATGTTCAAAATGGTTCGAACATTGCAAAATAAATGGCAACCCTTAATAAATCTAGTTTGATCTTGTGTGATAATAGATAGGAGTATGTTTTCCAATATTTTGGCCAAACCTGTTGCAAGAACCTTAGCATCCACGTTAATCAAAGAAAGGTGTATATGAAGTATATAGGTCAGGATTCTTATGCACACAATAACATCATATACAAACAGTGCACATGATGTTTGCACAAAACACACGGAGGTAATGACTAAATGCAGATATGTCTGCAGTGTGCAACAGTATGCAGAAACCAAAGTAAAGCTGATCTTCAGGAATTACTAGTATAATGTTAATATTGAAACTACTGACTATTCACGAGTCAGCGATGAATGCTTGTAATGGTGTCGGTGCCTCACTGTCTGCACTTGGAGAAAAGGGGAACGTACCGAATATGTCCCGTCTTATCTGGGCGCATGCGCGAGCTGTCTGCTGCAGCCCTTAGTCTTTCTAACAGTTAAACTTATGCTATCCAGACAACCATTGTAACACTGTAAACTAACTAGGTACAACACTAAAGAACCAGAAGTCTACCACTGACTCTCTTCTATATTTTGTCTCAAAAAAGGTATTTTGCAGAGAAATATCAACCTAAAATTTGAAACAAAAGTTTAACACAGTAACCGTTAAAGAATAATTTAATGAGCTCCAAATTTCTCCCACTACCAAAAAGGAAAGGTTTGTGTTCACTTTCTACATGAACAAAATATAATCTCTTATATGTTTCTTTCACACCATTCACACACAGATGGCGGCAAGCAAACATGTCAGATACAGGCCTAATGAGCTGGAGAAACTAATGGTTTAATGGTTCCCCCACAGGGGTGTACCATAAAGTAAGTTCAGCATTGCCAGGCTTTCTTTACGTTAGCTGGCTTAACAAAACCTAAACATCAAAAGCCCCAGTCAAAATGAATGCGTATTGTGACTATGGTTATCAACTTTCTCTGTTAACCAAGGTTTTATGCTTCAGGAGCTAGGCATGCTCACATAAAAGGGGGAGTTCAATACACCATTTGACCCTTCTTCCTCACAAAATGGGCCGACCGTTGCCGCCTACTCTAATTGGAGACATTATCAGATAAACAACAAATAAAGAGCTATAAAGAATAAAAACAAAGAAATGTCAAAAGTAAATGCTGGGCCAAACACAAAAACATATTCATGCATTTTCAGCATTACCGAAAGAATGCATGCAAATTCCAGTGACAATGAGGTATTACACCACCAGATGAAGCCTTGCTGTAACTTTGCAGCAGGGCTTCATCTGTTGGTGTCAGTAAGATATAGCTCAAAGGTTTGCACGTATGAAAGTTATGTGTTCAGCAGAGAATCTATATAGCAGAGAAGCATAGTGTAAATAAAAGAATTACTGAAAACATGGCACTTATAACCCATTTTTAGCTAAAAATGAAGATAACCTGCTCCAAACCAGGGTATGTGTTGAGCATAAGTTACTATAGTGATCTAGCCAAGTAAAGCTCGTCATCAACTATATATGCACACATATATACAGTGCTTGTTAAATCATGAATTAACTGTGATTGTTGGACAGCTGAGTTAAATTTCACTAGCCACACCCAGGCCTAATTACTGCCAGACCTACTGACTCAAGAAATCACTTAAATAGAACCTGCCTGACAAAACAGACAGGTCTCAAAAAACCACACAACATGCCATGATTTAACAGTTGAGAAACAAAGTAATTACAAAGTAATTTCGAAGGCTCTGGGACTCCAGTGAACCACAGTGAGAGCCATTATCCACAAATGGAGAAAACTTAGAACAGTGGTTAACAGGAGTGGCTGGCCTACCAAAATTACTCCAAGAGCACATCGACGACTCATCCAGGAGATCACAAAAGAACCCAAGGCAACATCTAAAGAACTGCAGACCTCACTTGTCTCATTTAAGGTCAGTGTTTATGATTCAACAATAAGAAAAAGACCAGGCAAAAATGGCATCCATGGCAGAGTTCCAAGGAGAAAACCACTGCTGACCAAAAAAAAACAAAAACTGCAAAGGCTCATCTTACATTTGCCAAAAACATCTTGATGATCCACAAGACTTTTGGGAAAATATCCTGTGAGAGAGAAGTTCAAACATGGTGGTGGTAGTGTGATGGTCTGGGGCTGCTTTGCTGCTCTATCTATCTATCTATCTATCTATCTATCTATCTATCTATCTATCTATCTATCTATCTATCTATCTATCTATCTATCTATCTATCTATCTATCTATCTATCTATCTATCTATCTATCTATCTATCTATCTATCTATCTATCTATCTATCTATCTATCTATCTATCTATCTATCTATCTATTTGTATAGCACATTAAAACAACAGCCGTTGACCAAAGTGATTCACAGGGCATAGAACAAATAAAACAACAAATAAAATAATATAAAAACAAAAGAACATAAAACAAAAATAAAAACACAATAAGAACCATAAACAATGAAGGACTGTAATAGTAGTGCCAATAGTAATGCCAAGAAGGTCTATCTACCAGTCTGAAATGCACAAGCAAATAAATAAGTTTTAAGAAGTTTAGGACCTGGACACCTTGTCATAATTGATGGACCCATGAATTTTCTGGTATTCTCATGAATACCAGAAAATCCTGATGGAGAATGTCATTCAGTTTGTGCTCTGAAGCTCAAGCGCACTTGGGTTATGCAGTAGGACAATCATCATGAAACACACCAGCAAGTCCACCTCTAAATGGCAATAAATACAAAAGAAAAGAAAAGAAAAACCAAAATGAAGGTTTAGGAGTGGCTGGAATTAAATCTGACTGAGAAGCTTTGTCATGACCTTAAAAAAGGCTGTTCATGCTGGAAAACTCTCCAATGTGGCTGAATTAAAACAATTATGCAAAGAAGAGTGAGACAAAATTCCTCCACAGTGATGTGAAAGACTCATTGCCAGTTATTGCAAACTCCTGATTGCAGTTCTTGCTGTCAAGGGTAGCATAACCAGTTATTAGGTTTGGGGGGCAATTACTTTTTCACAAAGGGTCAGATAGGTTTGGATAGCTTTATTCCCTTAATAAATTATATTCTAATTTTAAAACTGAATTTTGCATTAACTCAGATCATCTTTGTCTAATATTAAAATTTGTTTGATGATCTGAAACATGTTAGTGTGACAAATATGCATAAAATAAGAAATCAGGAAGGGGCGAACACTTTTTTACAGCACTGTATCCCTCTACACACACACACACACACACACACACACGCAAATAAGCTCTCACATATAATCATTGTCAACTATCCACTGTTGCACTACACTATGCTCTGGCTCTTCTATTGTTTCCCGATCCTTATTGTGTTTTTTACTTTTGTAATCCAGCTCTCTTTGTCTGCTAGACTCTGTGTGCCAGCCAACCATCAGTTTCCTTGCCCGCCTGTGATTCTCCTCTCAAGTTTACATACCCTGTTTGCCTTCTCTCAAATGGCTTCTTCTTTACACCGACCACTTGGACCCCTAAACTTAGCATTTAGACACAACAGGGAATGTTGTGTCTAAATCTGCTTCTGTGTCTGCCAGCTCTGGCTTTAAAAATCATAACAAGGAAGCTTTCACATAGTGAGAGAAGTTGAGATTATTGTGAGCCATATGTATTTGAACCACAAAAATATGAATGTTTTATATAGAGTTTATCCCTTATTTCAGGTGAATCTGTTTTTTGATGTGCCTGCTTGCAGTGTCTCCTACCTGGGAACCTTTCTTGCTTCCTGGTAAGTTAATAATGAGTGTCTTCCCTCGGATACCACACACAGGTCTGTAAATGCACAGAGAAGATTTAAATGAATACAGCAGAAGAAAGTGCATTACTCCAAGAAATAGGCTTAATTATGGTGATAGTATACAAATGGGTTGGGGGGGGGGTCACATCTTCTGCTGTAAAACCTCATCTCAGTGCATCAAGTGATAAAAATAAAAGGGGTTATGCTTCTCTTAAACCAACAGGAAGGAGGCACTTCTGAAAAAACCCTGCCTAATTACCTACCTTGGTTATGTGGATACATCTAAATACAATAATTTTAATGTCAGGTCCACGGGACATTTTAACTTTAGTTGTGCTGCAAGCTCAGTCTGAGCTTGGAATCACTACTTTAAAGTGTGATGCTACTTCTAAATGTAATTTATGAAAACCTTACCCCATGTATGATAAAGGAATTACATAATGAAATAAAAATGAAATATGTGTGTTTCCGCTGTCTTGTCTGTCCAAAAGTGTGTCTGACCTGGAAAGCATGCCTAGCGGTGTGACGTTGAGGGATCCCATCAGCATTGCCAGAGACATCCCTGGAGCCTCGCGCTCTATCACCTCTTTAGTGGCCTGGAGAGACAGGAGCGAGAGGGAGAGGAGAGTGTGATCATTGTCCAACCAACCATGTGAGCTGTGTAAAAACATTGCTGCTGTTTCTTCTCTGCGAAAACTGGAGCAACATTCATTAGGGGAAACGGTATAATTCAATCTAAATTAAAAGTAGGGGTTTATATGCTGTAAAGAGACAGGTGTAAAGATTTGATGGAGCTAAATGTCTGCATGCTTGGAAGTGTTTAGTTGCCACTGATTCTAACCTGCTGTCAAAAGCTCTTTTTCACACATGCACTGAAGCCCTAAACCTTTCAGAGCCAGAGCACAACAGCGCTGCATGTGGAGAGGCATATGACAATGCAGTCTTATCAGACATTAAACAGTCTTTAACCTGCCAGCCAATGTGAGGATAGAGCAGGCAGTTGCCAAATGAATTCACAGCGTGACAGTCAACGTCACATGTCCCTTCTGCATACTCTGACCAGGGCACACCTTTGCCTAAACCCAGTTCTTAGCATAATGCCTCTGAAGTGAATATCCCGATGTGTGTTGATGATAGAAAGAACAAATTTAGACAACATCATCTGGTTCTCTGGACACTGTGCAGAGTTTGCATATGAAAATATCTTAAATCTCTTTAGGAACAAATATTTTGTTATTACAATAGTTAATTGTTTTGGTTTGCTTGCAAAATGCAACTAAATAAATGTAAAAAAGCTTCTATTGTGATCAAGATTAAAAAGAAACCAACTGCCAGTGTTCCCATGGCCGAGGGGCCAGCTGTATCTCTCAGGTCCTGTGTCAGGTCTTTGCTGATTTTCTTCCTTTTTCTTAAGAAAATGTCTTTCAGACACGGTTCATCTGCTGTAGATTGTTTTGTTTTTTTTAGCCCTGCCAGTTTTATCTATTGTCCTCAGCTCATCCAGCTTCCTGAAAATTATTAAGGTCCATGGTGTGATATGCTAGGTTGTTGGCTAATAGCTCTTTGGGAATCATTTTGTTGGTGCAAATATACTATTTTATGCCTGTAAAACTGCATAATTTTTGGCTTTTTTGTAGATTCAACCAAAGAAATGGAACAAGTGATGTGTTTCGACAGGCTGCAAGTACCAGAGTCTCTAAAGATACAATTTAAAATGGGATCTTTGCTAAGTTCTCTGTCATGTGGCAACACAACATTGCTTTATCCCTTGAGTTAGGTATCCTTTTTACACTTGAATGACTCATAGGTCAGTGTTAAGTGGCTTAACAAACAAACAAACAAACAAAAATATCCCTCTGAAAATGGTCAGGTACAATGTCCAAAGAAAAGCCTGGAGAACGATTAATCAACACCACTTTAAAAATGATAAAAAATTCTGCAAACTATAAAGAAATGAGGAAAGGCTCAAGACTTTTACAGATTACTGCAGATACAAAGACGGCAGCTGTAGTGCATGTTTTTAGACCTATTTCATGAACTAAAATGAAAAAACATGTTAAAACATAAAACCTGGTGAAGGTTGTGAGACCATAATTGTCAGAATAAGAAATTGAAGTAGAGAGGTGTGTTATGAACAGACTGAGCAAAAATAACAACAGGAAAAATATGCTTTCAATTGTATCGCTTTGTTGCCGAATATGCCAGGCAAACAGATTAAAGGCTATATGGTGAAAACAGCCCTACATTAAGGCATTGCAGTAAAATATTTCCTTTAAATTTTTTATTGCACAGATATGGTTATGGGTCTGAAGTTGATGCAGCACGTTCTTGACAGATAGATGGCAAAAAAAAGTGCCCAGTCCTCCAGCTGTGTGTGTGTTGGGTGCCCTTGATTTGAATGACACTTCAAACGCACCATTAGTGAGGGAGAGGGGAGAGAAAGAACTTCAAAGGAGAGGAGCCACTGATGAGCATCTCGGGCTTGGACTCAGAAGAGGAGTGGGAAGGAGGGAGGGAAGAGAAACCAGGAGAAGGGAAAGTGTGCGGGAGGGCAGTGAGGAAGAGTGAATGAGAAACAAAAGAGGAGGATGGAGAAAGAGTGAGGGGTGAAGCTCGAGTCATACTTCATCAAATACAACATGAAGAGTCACTGACTGGAAAAAGGCAGATATGGATGCCTGATGTTCAACTCTACAGATGTTTGTGGCATGCTTTTGATGAAGCATGCAAGATTTAAGCAGTTTCTTTCTTCACTTCTAGACAAAATCATATGCGAGGGTTTTTTTTTAATTGACATGCATTTGATGACAGTATATGATGGCAAGTGCAGGTTAAATAACTCACATTGTAAGGTTATGTGATGAAGTCTTTCTCATAGGACAATGAAAAGGATTTCAAGCATATATTCTAAATGCTGTGATAATGCTTTGTACACATAGAACATTCATCAGTGTAAAAATTCAAAGCATGAAGTGTTTTCATTTTATGTCTCAGAACAATGGAATTTTTACATTAATAGTTGATGAAAGGATCAGTGCCCTTGTTAAAGTCATACACTGAAGACTTCCTTTTTAAAGGAAAGCTTTAAATCCAGGTAAATATGTTTCTTCATTCTGTGAAATAATAACCAGAATCAGTTCAAATATGAATAACAGGAGCATTCCATCTGTTTTGTGGTTGTATGTGAAGTGCAGCTTCA
>JASGAU010410174.1:0-21172 GCA_030220045.1 Australoheros facetus
TTAAAAATAGAGAGGGTGTCTGTCTCCTGAATCCAAGCTGGGAGCTGGTTCCACAGAAGAGGGGCCTGAAAGCTGAAGGCTCTGCCTCCCATTCTACTTTGAAGATGGCAACTGATTGAGTGGTTGCAGACCTGGTCCCCTTCTTCTAAGCAACCATTTCAAAGACAAGATTGCAAGTTCATTTCACATGGTTCCAATAATTTTGATCATGTCGCGTCTCATCCATGGTTTTTCCTAGTGTGACTGTTGATGACTCTATAGTAGGCGAGTTAGTAATGATGAATCTTTATAGAATGACCAGCTCACTAATTATTTCATCATTATCTAATAATCACGTGTCCTTGTTGTGCCATCTTAAGTAAAGAGGTGTGTACCACGGAGTTGTAACTGAGCATTATGTCCTTTAATGTAGTGTTGCCAAATGGTTCACCCATGGCTCTCATAATTCATTATTTACCTGGGCCATTATATTTCCTGATCCAAAGACTTTCTGCCGGGCAGACTTTTCCTTTGATAACAGATAAACACCAGCAAACAGGAACAGCAGTTTCAACAGAGGCACTTGGATAAACTGTGATGTGGGGGGCATGAGGTGGTAACAGACTACTGAGGCCCTAATTTTGTGCTGGCCTACATCACATGCAGTGACCTTGTACTGATCATGTGTTAATTCATTGGCCACAAGCAGAGTTTTTTTTCTCCCCACCGTAACCCATTTGGTTATTTTGTGACCTGCTATTTCACAGAAATAGGCAGGCAGTGCACTACAGGGGAATATCTATGCAAATTAGCTGGAGCAGTTTGAAATAAGAAATTACACGTGTGTCACACACAAAATGAGCACATTTCTATATAAGAGAACTGGCAGCTCTATTGCCTCATTGAGCACAGCGGGCAAAGGGCACTGGTAGAAAGCTAGTGAGGGATTCTGTATGTTGCTGCACTGATGACTTAACTGCTTATGAAAAGCAGCAATTTAATGCATAAAGAAGTACAATGAAAACAACATTTTTCATATTGTTCACACACACATTGTTCTTTTAATGCAGCTGGAGGGTTGAAAGCTTTCAAAACAGCGACATTATCCTAATAACTTTCTGCTATACTGTTTGTAAAGGAATAAATAAGTTAATCAACAGATGGAAAGGTGAGCCATTGTTGCCAACTTATCAAATGTGAGATTTTCTTTTCTTTTTACATTACTGTAAATTAAAGGTATTTGGATGTACTGGTCAGACAAAAGTAGCTGCACCCTATTAATGTGACTAGAATGGCAAAACAGAAGCAGTGGGTTGCAGACAAGCTGTGTTGTCTTGCACTCACATTAGGTGCAGCTATTTTGTGTAATGCCGTGATTGTCCCCACTCCCCTGCCGGCCTGCGCTCTGCTGTGCTTAACTTTCTGGGCCTGATGGAGCTTCACTTTATCTCTCTTGCTCCTCATATTTTACTCCATCACACATCTCTCTGTCTTTCCTTTATATGAAAACTTAAAGGAGCATCTCAGCTCCTCTCTCTCTTTTGCTCACTTTCTCACACAACACACTTTTGAAAAAAAAGAGCTCACAGAGCACAATGAGGTTGTAATTTGATACATTTTGTAGCTTACAGTCTTGAAAATGGAGGTTTTCACAGGACTTTATCCAGTCCTATAATTAAACAGCTTCTAGAACTACTTTTAGTAGGAATAACTTGGAGTTTCTGTTGACTTTATTAGTCTCTCACATCATTATGGAGGGAATTTTGGCCACTCTCTTTAAAAACATTGCTTAATTGAGGTCTGTGGGCATTCTTTTATACAAAGATCTCTTAAGATCACGCCACAGCATTTAAATTGGATTGATGTCTTGGGATCATTGTTCATCTTTAGCTATCTGACAGATGGCCTCACATTTTACTCTAGAATACAGAGGAGTTAGTATTCAGAGGAGTCCATGGTCAACTCAATGACTGCAAGGTGTCCAGGTCCTGTGGCTGCCAAACAAGCCCAGATCATCACCCCTCTACCACCGTGCTTGACAGTTGGTATGAGGTGTTTGTGCTGATGTGCTGTTTGGTTTTCACCAAATGTGGTGCTGTGCTTCATGGCCAGACATCTCAACTTTGGTCTCTTCTGCCCAAAGGACGTTGTTCCAGAAGTCTTGTGCTTTGTTCAGATGCCACCTTGCAAACCTAAGCTGTGCTGTTATGTTCTTTTTTCCAGAGAAGAGGCTTTCTCCTGGCAGCCCTTCCAAATAAGCCAAACTTGTTCAATCTTTTTCTGATCGTCTTTTTCTGATTGTATTGTCATGAATGCTAACGTTTAACATGCTATCTGAACCACGTAGAGTCTGTAATGTAGCTCTTGTTTTTATTTTTTGCAGGTTGTCTGAGTATTGCATCGTCTAACCTTGGGGCGAATTTACTGGGACATCCACTCCCGGGAAGATTGTGGCATTGTGTTAACACCTGAATGCTCCAGACTAGCAAACTGCTAAAACCTTTGCTTTTATATGCGGTCACACTTGCTGATGATCAGTTAATCAAGTGCATTTGATTAGCAGCAGATACCAACCCTCTAAACTCCTGTGGAAGCAGTAAGAGTGTACTCGGTTTTTCACAGGACGACACAGTCCTGTGAAAACTTCCTGTTTCAAGACTGTAATTGGGACCATTTTGACAGACTGGTCTCTCACATGCCTTGTAGATGTATTAGTTAATCAACACAACAATTTTTCAGTTGAGATTCACAGAACCTGTTGGTTTTGAGATGATATTGGACTTCTGTGCTTGGGCCAGGTCAGCACTGGCCCAAGCACAGTGCTGACCTGTACGTGTATTTCATCATAACTCTGCCTTGGCATGTACAGTATGTGGGGTTTGGGAGTCAAATGTGCTCATGTACAGTATAAATCACCCGATGTGAGTACATCTTTAGTTTCTCTTACACGTTTTTTGCCATTGCTATCATTTGACCTTACTTAACAGTTAAGAGAGACCAAAGTGGGTGATTATATCAACCTCTGTAGGTTAAGCACTTACAGGTACAGCTGAAACAATAAGGCATTAAATCATGCCCATCAACACTGCTTTTTCTCATGTGAAGCTGGAGAATATAGGAGCTTATACTCATGTTACTATAAGCTGTAAGACTCTTAACTCAAGAGGGTGAAATCAAATTGTGGGCTGTTTAATTTCACAGGAAAGAAACCCGGGTTGAACAGCTCAGTGTCGTGTTATTTTCAAACTCAGCCTCCCAGTTTAGGTGCCATCAAAGAACACAGAAATCTGTTGGGATGAACAAAGTACAATGCATATCAACACTTCAGGGCTAGCATAATGCCTGCTTTTCGTCTCGGCTCACGCATCATAAAGAACCCGCTGCTCGTGTCCAAGTGTGCTGTGGCCACAAAATTCACATCTGTATTTATTTCTCGGTTCACATTAGGACTCCTGATGTTCCTCACACTAAAAGAGTGACTAAAAACTCACCACATGCACAAATACAATACACTGAAACATCAGAGGGAGGAGACAGCTGTGAAAATATTTCTTGGCAACCCTTGGAAGGAAATCTGCTTCTGCTTGATATGAACTTTGTTGAGGAATGGCAGAATAGAGACTAGGCTGCGCACTTAAAACACGCATTATTTCTGCATCAGAAGGAGGCCCGAATGGACGAACCTGTTATTCTGTTTATGCTTGTGCTACAAGTGCCTTGTCTCATAGTCTTGCTGGGCACTTGTATTTACTGGTTATTTTACTGGCATCCCATCTGCCCTCTACACATCCAACTCTCACCCAGTTTTCCCTCTGTTGACACGTTTGGACTGTTATCCTTATTTTATTTGTGCCTTCTTCATTTTTACTTTTACATTCCACACATACGCACTCCGACTGTGCGTGTCAGCGGCTTCCTTTTCCCAATCTTTGTGCGCACACACATCACATAACAATGGCTGGTTTAATTTTTTTGCAGTAACTACTTCAATCCCTGCTTTCTTGCTTGCTCTTTCACATTTTTTAAGCTCTCTTACTCTCATTTTCTTTCTCCATGTGCCCCGCTCACATATTCTTTCCCTTTTACTGTTCCATCATCATCATCCATCTTCTTCACCTTGGTAGTCTCAGTTGCCATTATTCTTTTTTATTCAGGCTGCACCCCTCATCACCTCTACGTAAAGCAACCCAAAACGTGTTGTTTGTGTAACAATGGGACAGATGTTAATGTTAATGATAGGAAAATGTGTAAAACAGAAGCTGGGAAGCCCTTGTTTTGAATGATGTGCATATGCCTGATGTTTTATTTTGTTGTGATCCCAGTGTGATGCTAACACTGAATAATGTAATTTCTTTTAAAATGTTATAGCTGACTCGTTTATTGTGAAAAAAAAATACTTCTGATTCTGAGAGGAATTATTTATTTTGGACTAAAACAGGGTGTTTATATCAACATTAAAGTCATTCTGTCTTCCTGTTTGGTGGCTCAGTGACCTGCTGCAAGGTTTATGATGCAAGATCTCCCAGAATACATTGCATTATGTTCAGCATTCACCTACCCATTATTTGGTTTATGTGTGGTGGCTATTTGGTTGAAGTTCTTGACCAAAATTAGGTGCATAGTGCATTTTAATATTGTATTTGATGTTTTTAAAGCACCTCCCTATGAATGAAAACCTGTTTCATGACTCTTCCTCAAACCTCATTCGTCATTCATCTGGCGAATGTCTGAGGCTGTCTCATAGTTCAACATAGACCAACAAACAGCATTTTTAATGTTTAAATAGTTGTTATAAAATACCGTTTTTTGTTATTTGCACAGGAGCTCACTGATCACAGCCAGTGAGAAAAGCCATTCTAAAAAAAAAAAACTAGACGGAGAACATAAACGCTGTACAATTACAGTATGATTTTCTTTCTGGTACCAATATAGCCCTGATGGGTTCTTCAGATAGTAGCATTAGTAATTGCAGGCGCAGAGCAGAGTTCTGGGATCTCTGACATCTGCCAACCCTTCACTTTGAATTTGTGGACACAGAGAAAATATGCAGCCTGCACTTACAACCAAGCTGTGAGATGCCATCAACAAGACGCTGCTGATACTTAAATTGATAAAACCAAATTATAGGCTAAGCCCACTGGCTCACTACTGTGTTGCTATTTTGATTTATAAATTTGTCTCATTTCAGCTTTTAAAGGGGGCCTCTTTACTCCTAAGGTGTTTCCTGGTACAGTTTGATAGGTTTTATCACAATTTAAGTGTTGATGAAGTTTTATAACACACACACACACACACACACACACACACACACACACACAGTGGAAAAACAAACATGAACTAGAGATCTGGATGTGCTGTGAGATTCAACATTAGCCATATGTATGTATGTATGTATGTATGTATGTATGTATGTATGTATGTATGTATGTATGTATGGCCATTAACCTTCATTTGAAAATGCGGCTGAAAATCCGAAGGTTTCAGGCTTGTGCACTTGCATCAGCTCGGAGAACTCTGGCTTTATACATTACTGGAGCTGGAGCCAACAGCTGAACCACATTTATGTCCAATTCAGAAGATCGTGGAGGTTAAAAGTCCCAACGAGCCCTTTGTGACATAGGTGCCTTGCAGTTCGGTGTTGCTTTCCCAGCCTCTGCTTTGCACACCCCCGTTAGCCCCTTAGCCAATTCAATTTCAAAATGTGGTGCAGTGGGTGGAGTTAGGCTCAGAGCTGTGGGCAAGGTTGCAATTTAAAGAGCATCAGTAATAAACCATAAGCCATTATTTCATATCCCATGTCGACCTCCCTCATTACATTTTAATGACCCTCTGTGAAATCTACATAATGAAAGAATATTAATAAGTGGCAATATTTAAGAAGACTGTAATCATAATGCTGCCGCTAGTTTCCTTAAGGGTATGTGTAATTTTTTAAACTTTATTTTATGCTGTATAGAAGCGACTAATGTGAGGCATACAATTAAACCTACACTTGCAAACACGGACTCTATTATCATGTAAATTATGTTTGTATAAATTGCCCACATGGTGAAAGTTTTGACAGAGGGAGAAAGAGTTACTTCACTGGCCCACAAATCCCAAATGTCCATATTATTTCTACTGAGAGAACGGGCTTCCTGTGTGTATTACTGACCCAGTAACTCAAACCAGTCACACCACATGGGGAAAACTGATTAAATTATTCATTATTACTACATTAATTATTGACACTGGAGCCATGGCACTCTGTTCGGAGACAAGGTTTGGATGGCTGTCATTAAAATGCCAAATACAGTAAACTTGCATCCCATAATTCCCATTACGTTTGCCTCCAAACCAAACTGGGACAGGAAAATCTGTAAATATCAGCCCTGATTCTCCCTCTGATAAAGCTGTCATGTCGACATCCCGAAGAGGAAACCAGAGCGCGGGCATCAAAGTAAAACTGAAAAACTGTAAATCACAAGGCTCTTCCATTATCAGGCAGCTAGTTGTAGTACACAGCATAGCTCTTTGTCATTTCTGTAAGATTTGGCTGGGTCATACTTCTAAATAGCGCTCTGAAGATTTTTAGCTTTCACAAATACAAAGGTTGATCTCTTTAGTACCACACTGACTTCTAGTCTTTCCTGGTAAATGTAATTGGGTGAAATGTGCGGGAAATGTAATTAATGTTCACTGGCAACATGTGGAGGCATGGGTTGCTGATGCCTGTGGATGAATTTTGAGTAGATCAAAACTTGATATGTTATTAAAGTCAACCACTCTGTTGGTCTTTCTGAAATCACAGTCACCTTTTTGTCTTGTTAAGACAGAAAGTCGTGCCTTGGCAGAATTGTACAGACACTGATATTAATTTGTCAAAGAATTCACTGAAAACAAAACAAACAAAACCCACAAATGGAAAAAAGGGGATGTAATCATCTTTTAAAAAATGCAAAAATGTCACAAAACTGACAGATTGTTTTTTTTCCCTCCTTTTGTGTGTATTTATGAAACAAAAACAAAAACAAAATAAGAAAGNACCCCCACCCCCCCAAACAACAGCAAACAATATGACTGATGTACCAGTATGGTTTAGTGTTTCACTTTTTACCCACATTCCTGGCTCTCTGCCTGTCTTGACCCAGGAAGCCATGTCCTAATTGGAGTATCTAAATGTGAGGCAGCCTCTTCTTTGGCACTTCCATCCTCTGCAGCCATCTGTCTGTAGGATGTATCATCATTTCATTGTTGGCTAAAACACACACACACACACACACACACACACACACACACACACACACACACACACACACACACACACACACACACACACACACACACGCTTATTCATTCAGCAATTCAGCTGAACTGAAATGGGTTCTTAGGACTTATAGCAGTGCTTCTTTGCCATATTTGCCACATGAGGATGCCTGCCTGCCTGCTATTGTCACAGTGTGCTCTTGCCTGGCTCTGCTGTCTCTTTCCTAAGGATATAAATCTAACAAACCTCTTGAGAATTCTGCATTGAAAATGGAACAGCGGCCAGATGTATTATTGCTTTGATTGGGTCCTTCCTGACCTACATCCATTATGCTCTTATTCCCTGGCCTTCCTTCATAAGTTTGGCATGCTTAAGGGAATGTTGACTTCTGATGAAGATTAATATTCTCAACTTGGCAATTATTCTTTTTTTGGAAATTGAAGGTCTGTAATTGGATGCTCTATAATCCTCCCTCTGCTATTGTAGCCTTTTGTAGATGCCTGCTTCTTTATGAGTCTCCATTTTTAATATGTTTATTTTTCTTTTTTTAAAGCTCTTCATTGGCAGCTCAACGAGATATATATACTACATATTTGAGCTTTAGTAAACCTAGTTGCCTTTAAAGTTTCATAGTCTTGTGTTGGGCAGTGGAAGGAAGCTCCAACAACATTCCCTTCAGCCAGAGTGTAGAATTACAGCATGTTTACCTACATCATTACTGGCTGTATGTTTGCTGATTGGCTCCTCGCAGTCCACCTTCTTTTTTCTTTTTTTTCATCACATTTAAAATCTTGAAACCCAGTCTGCTTAAAGAATGTGTTTTTACTATTTCATCAAATTCAGAACCCATCATTGGGTCAAGCACTTGTTTTCTTTGAAGCTCTTCTGCAACTTTGATGTCGCCAAGTGCTTGGTCATAGGGGGTCGTTTTGACTGTTGGGTTTTCTTTGTATAATTGTAGGGTTTTTACCTACAATAAGCGCCTTGAGGCGACTGTTTGTTGTGATTTGGCGCTATATAAATTATATTGAATTGAACTGAATGTTGGAGGTCCTCTGAGAAAGTTGACCAGGTGTCCAACAATCACGTTTGACTAATTCATTCAATAATAACAACCAAGCTCCATCTCTAATCATATCAGATTTTCTCTACATGATTATAAGAATTCACCTTAATGATAATATTGGATGTCCAGCATAGAAATAATAAAAAAAGAATAAAGGGTAATAGTTCTGTGTTGTGTATTTTGTCTCTTTTTAGCAAATGTGTTACTGTTATCTTTGATACTAATCATTATATAACAACTCTCTGTGTATGTAATGTTCAACTAGGTAAAAAATTTGGGACCATTAGACAAGCCTATTCATGAACCTGAGCTTTCACAGTCTGCCAAGGCTGCAGGTACATCTTCAAAAACTCACTAGAGACAGACCAATCTGAGCACATGCTAACGTACAGACAATGGCACAAAACACTTAGCCTGAATCTTTTAAACAGAAACATAGAAACTCTCAAACTATCTTCATATTCAAGCATCAAATATCAGAAAACTTTGCAAAGTCACTCAAATAGAACTCAAGCTACTAAAGTTTTTAGTTTCTTTTTAGCTGCTGTTTTTCCTTGACCTGCTTCCTTCCTCCTCCACCTTTCTCTTGACAGTCCATTTTGCCAGGGACTAAAATTATTTGTAGAGAAGCAGGTACACGTTGTGTGCTCTGCTGTGGGAGAGAGAGGGGCGTTTTGCATGTGTGCATTTATGTGTGTCTTTGGGGTGTGCACCTGTGCGCTATAGATGCTGTGGCAATAACATACAGTCTGTAGGTGAGCGTAACAGAGTTGCACATGATGCGTGGATTCTGAGTGGTCCGTCAGCTCATTACTGCTTTTATAATATAAATGATTCATATCTGTAGTGTCTAATTGCTTTTCACTCCACTATAACAAATTGAATATTCATGTAGATAATTAATTTTCTGCTTGGGGTTTAATGTCCCCCAGATGTATTAAACTGAAGTCTTACTGGGGCAATCTATAATGTTCATACTAAATGTGTTTAAAACCACACGGAGAGGAAAATTTCTGGCAAGTTGTGTGTGCGTGTGTGTGTGTGTGCGCGTGCATGCGTGTATTTTAGGCAGTTTCAGGACACACTGAGTGATGAACTGTTAGCCCCCTGCTGCTAACTGATGAAACACCGGGAAATAGCAAACAGTCATTCTCTCCAACTGACTGTGTGTTTGTGTATATTAGTGAGCATGTGTGAGGGAACAACATATACGTTGCTTTCCACGGGGAACACTTTTCATTTAGAATTTTTTTTTCCTTTCCTGCCATTATAAAACTTAGAAATGAGCATTTTGTAAAGGGCCTTGTGGTACATGACCTGGAAAAAGAAAAAGAAAAACCTTCCAGCTGCATATTTGGCCTAATTCCAAACAGCAGTGACAAAATACGTAGTGAAAGTCTACAGCACAGCAGACTGCTGCAGGTTTGAAACTATTGTCGTTTTTATTCATGTGTTAGCATCGTTCAGATCTTCTAACTGGTCCCTAAATCACAATTTAAATGTCCAGCTCTAGCAGCAGCATGGTTAGAGGAAACCAAATCTATTTTACTGTTTAACATGTGCTAAAAACTGTATAGTCTTAAAAAACTCATTAAGGACATTAAAACTGAATTTGCAAACTAATTAAATAGGTATTTGTTTCCCTTTTCTTCTTGTGATTGGTTGCACTTTGAAAAAAAAAAAAATTTTTAGAACTGTTGCAGTGATTGTGTTAAAACAAACAAACAAAAAAAACCCATAGTTTTTAGTCGAATTACTTGCAGTTTTCTTGGTGGAGGAACCCCAGAGCATCGTGAACAAACAGCTTCATCCTCTGATGCCAGTTCTCATTCCAAATTAAAGATGCTGTGTAATTGCATTATATGAATTGTGATAATATTAATTTTTATGGGCTACAAGTCAGGACATCTCTGTCCCTGCTGCTTTATTTTTAGATTTTGTCTCTAGTACAATGCAAAATTGCAGTAATACCCCATATTATCCTTCTAGTGGCTTATAACCTCAGTGAAAGCGTAAAGTCCTATTTGAATAAGTAACCTTCTGCTGTCACAATGCAGAAAACAGTGTTTATTGCTTGATAAAGGGTGTGACCATTGAACTGGACTTCTTTAATCTCTTTAGACTTCCTGGTGCTGATGCTCTCCCATAAGGTGTGTTGGGGATATAAATATGAGGGGATATAGATGCAACTAATGCAACTAACTCTTTACTTTACTTTATTCATTTTTAAAGCACTTTAAGAACAGAAACTGCAACAAAGTGCTGTACAATAAAATAAAAACACCAAGAGCAGAAACAAAAACAATAAAAACAGACAATAAGAATCTCAATGTGTATTAAAAGCCAAAGAATAAAAATGCGTCTTAAGAAGGGTTTTAAAGGCTGACAGTGAAGGGGCACTCCTAATGTGTAATGGCAGGTCATTCCATAACTTAGGGGCAACAATACTAAAAGCTCTATCTCCTCTGTGCTTCAACTCTACTTAAAGTCTGCGCTGGTGAAAGTTGAAATTTTCTACCAATCCTGCCTAATATATTCCAGACTTTTCCCAGTTTTTGTTATTTACACATTTCATACCACTGTACGACCGCAGCAGGGTTCAGCTATCACCGGCATGCTTGTCTGCCCCCACCCTGGTCAACACTAACAGCAGACTGCGCCCTGCCAAGCACGGTTACACAGTAGTTGCTCACTTTAAAAATAATGTATTAAATTTAAAATTGATGCATGTCTGCATTTGAAGTCTGCATCAGTGTTGAGAAGCTTTAGTTTTCTTTTGCTGTTGTGAAGTTCTGAGTTGCCAAGTGAGTGGTTTTAAACTTGTCTTTTTGTGGATAGATGTGTTTTTGCTACTACACTTGTGAGTCAGTTTGATTGAGCCGGCCGGCTATTGACAAACAGACAGACCCATCAAATGAGTTGCAGTAAAACACTCTTTTTCACAAATAAAAGCCTTCAAGTGCCCAATTTAGTTCATTGAAGTGACAATTTCTCCGCAGATTTCCACCCTAAATTCAATTTCCTTTCCTTTTCTTCAATTTAACACGAGCTCCGAGCTGAAAATTTCAGGGTCTGTATTTATGGCATTTTTTTTTATGTCAGAAAATGTCACTTGCGTTTGCTGAAGAAGGCATGTGCATGAACTGCTGTGAACTCATCTTTGACACCTTTCCTACAGCCAGCGGATAAGAATCATTTCATTCTCTGTAGCTGGTGAACTCAATAAGAACGTTTGACACAGAGGAAGCATCAGTCACTTGATTTTTTTCCCCCCTTCCTTCTCAATTTAAAGTCCATTTAGAGCTGCAGTTAACAGGACAAGAGGCAGGATCTCCAGACATTACCAAAAGCAATCAAAGAGTGAAAAAAAAAAAAACCCCTTTAGGTCTACAATTCAGCAACTCAATTCTACATCAGTGGTACAGTCCTCCGCTCTCCTTTTGGTCCTCAGAGTGTTATTATTCCAAATGAAAATGAATGGCCTCAACTTCAGCATACACACACATGCGACAGCATTCGTTCCCGAATGCCAGACAGAGCCTCATCTTCAATTTGATTCCTCATTCCGCCACTTAAAAGTTGTTTGCCTGTAAAAAGCAGCTGGTGATGCCGATTTCTCTGCACCCGACAGATTTACCCGACTCTCCCGTATTCAATAAAAGTTACAATCATTTTACTTTTTTTGTGCGACCCTACAGACACCTTGATGCGCCGGCTGGTGTTGGTGGGGGGTGGTGGTGATGGGGGGGTGCAGGTGGAGGGAAAGGCGGGAGGAAAAAAGGCAACAGCGAGTGTTTGTAAAGTGACTCAGTGGAGCGTTAGGGATTCTTGCTGAGAGAGGCCCTTTGATGGGCGACAGGCAGGCATAGAGTTTGGCAGGCCACAGGAGACTTGTGGTGTACAGGACTAATGCAGCAGACACAAATCCTGCGATCAATCATGTTTAGCAGCCAACAACTGTGTTGGCAGAACACCCGGGCCGACTCAGGAGATGAAATGCTGAGGCAAAACAAGCTACTCAAAAGTGCTGCGCCTATGTCTTTTCCTCTCCTGGGTGTGTGTGTGTGTGTGTAGGTGTGTATCAGACTGTTGGTTTGGGTGCCCAGGTGTGTGTTTAAATGTAAAAGTATGTTTGAGATGACTGCTTTATATTTGTGTTTTTGGATGTTGGAGCATCTGTGTGTTGGCTTTAATGTGAGGAAGTTCTTGAGGCTATATTTGCAGAGTGGGTGCACAGACAAATCTGTGTATATTTCTGTACATTATAAAAGTACATCTGGGCTAATGCAGAAGCCACAAAAAGAAAAAAAAATGTCAGCATAAGACTGGGTTTGTGTACAGCTGATTGGCTGCAAGAGCCATTTCCCCGATCACTGATGTATTCTCATGTGACTCTCAGCATTAGTTGCACGTCTTGTTTCAGTGACTGCACTTTTCCTCCCTCTGGCACAGTGGGAATATGATGGAAGGGCGAGAACTGTGATTAGATTGGTGAGGATGAATCTTTCTGAAGCGTTCATGTTCTGGTGCCAGGATTTGACTTTGCTTTGATATCGCGGTGCAGTTTTAACTGTCAAAAGCCTGCCGACGGGGCTGAAAAAAGCCATGCAAGGGAGCTTTCCGAACAAGCACCAACAAGGCGTAACTTTATAACTTGTAAATTTTCAATAAAACAGCAACGCCTGAAATGATATGAGCCACTTTTATTGCGTTTACAATCCCAGTTGGCCTTGTGAAGCCCTGGCTTTCAGTAAGCATCCAGAAATTGAGAGTTTTGATAGTGACACACATTAAGCTTGTGTTCAATAAATGATAAGATTAAAAAAAAAAATGCTGTCATTTATGAGGAATCCCTGTGTTTATGGGGGTTAGCTGCCAAGGGGAAGAATATCTCCTCCTCAAAAGAGGAATGCCCACAACAAGCACATGTCTCACATTTTCATTCACCAACTTTACTCACATTCAGAAGTCATGAGATCAATTTTTGGCTTCCACTATTTCATTTTTTTTTAAGAGTAGCTGACTTACAGACTTGAAAATGGGAAAATGGTTTCTTTGAAAGACAGTGGGAGATGTGGAGTCAGAATTCGCAGTAAAGCACTTCAGAAAATTGCTTCTATTCTTTCCTTCCTTGCTGAGAAGGTGTAGCCTTGCAAAGCTGTATCTCAACTCTCTTGTGAGTTTTTTCCAGGTGTTGACAGCACATTCTGGGAAAAACTCTCCAGGCACAGTAGATACTAATTACTTTGAGTGATCTGGCTTAGATGTCTGTTTTCCAGAGGGTCTCTGAGGTTGTGTGCCCTTAAAGAAGAGTCAGAGAGGGTTACTTGCAGTGGCATACGCTAGTGAATTAAGAATTAAGAGACAAGGCTACATAACAGCCTCGTCTCTTAAGGCTGAGCACACATTTCTGTGAGTCAAACGTGGAGCTGCCACAAATTTCTCTCTGGCTTGATAGAGCTGGCCAAGCTGAAAGCCTCACCTGCTGTTTGTAACTCCCACAATGCCAGCCCATAATGAGGACAGAAAGACAAGGGCAGGAGAGGGGGAAGTCTCATCATCAACAGCACTTTAGTCTCTGCTAATTTGGCTTTAAAATTAGACTCACAGGAGGCGACATCAACTATAAATCTGCCTGCATGCAGCTCCTCCCTGTATCCCTTCGTTTCAGCCCCTCTGGGAAATTCACTCTCCCACTCCCCTCTCGTTTCTCCCTGCTGATCTGATCCATTCCTTCCCACCGTACCTTTACCTCTCAAACAACCTCTCGCCACGTTATCTCGCTCGATCCTCTCCACCCCCATCTTTCGCTGCATGTTTTCATGTCAATGTCTGGCTCGTACCGCTTGCTTTCCATCGCTACACCGGTTCCGGTCTCCCAGGCTAATAGCTGGTGTCTGCTGCTGCTGCTCTCCCTCTTACCCGCCAGGAGCAACAGCTGGGGAAGGCACAGGATGGTATACTGGCTGTCTAGGGCCTCCCAGGGCTTCAGAAGCCAGTCTGCCAGCCGCCCACTCCATCCGTGTGATCAAGTTAGCCAGCCAGAAGATTCCAAATTAACTGATTATGTGGATTAATTAAGAACACTTAGAGTATGCAAGTATGGTTGTACATGTGTAGGGCTTTAGAGGAGTTGGAAGCATCTGCTATAAGTGTGGTGAAATTCTAGCTCACCAGAAGACATTATGAACAAGATTTTTTTTTTCTCTGTATGTAACACATTGACCATAAAGCAGTTTTGTGTCAATCGTTATTGTTTTTGCTTAAATCTGTTATTTAGGGAACAGTTGTGGACATCAGTGAATGAATAGAGAGGGAGCCTGTCTTTTAATAAGGCAAGAGAGAGAAAGAGAGACTTCCAAAGGAAAGAACAGAGAGGAAGAACATCTGGGTGTGAGCAGAAGATGTTGTGAGAAAGAAAATTAAAGAAGAGTGTCAGGTTTGGGCTGTGGCCAGCGTGGCAGAGGACCCCAATGCAGGACTCAGACGAGGAGGTAACAATAACTTAAATCTTTAATTGAAAAATACTGGAACGTGGCATAAACATGAACGTGGCATAAAGCACACAGCAGGGAAAAACCAACGACAACACGACAAGGAACTAAACAACACAGAGACCTTAAATACACTAGCGAATAACGAGGGAAAAGGAAACAGGTGACAACACAGGTAAACGAAATAGACTGACGAGACAAGGGGAAGTAAACCAAAACACAAAGCACAATGAACACAAGATCGTCAAAATAAAACAAGAAGAGACTGATCAAGACACACATGTAAACTTAACAGAGGGAATCTAAACCAGACCAAAACTAGATACAACACAGGGAACACTGGGAAGTCAAACCAAACACAAAAGGGCCAAGACACAGACAATACACACAGGAACACAGGGAAGACCAGGACTAACATGGAAAACTAAACAAATACAAACTACAATCCTAATACTAAACTATAACCAAAACTAGAAATAGAAATAGAACAAAACAGAACTTCACAAAAAGAACTCAAAACACTGGGCCACCGGCCCAGGATCATGATAAAGAGCTGATAAGATAACAGAAATATAGAAAGTAGGGATGGGTGTACATAAACTTGGGTTAAATGTAATGACTCTACTGGTCTTGTCAAAGCTTTTGTTGCAGCGGAAATACAGAGTCTTGTGTTTCCGCTGAGCACTGCATCAAGATGCTTGCTAACCTGTCTCCTTTAACTATCAGACCAGTTTTATGTTTGCTTGGAACATGCTGGAGGTGACTTATCCTAAACACCAGGTACACCAGACATACCTGCTCACCTGGTATCAAATGTGACCACCAAAATGCCCAACTTTACCAGTAAAACATCTAAATAATAACCTATATCATGGCACACAACTGGATAATTAAAATAGCAACTGCAATCTCAAATTTCAGTCTATTGGATTACAGTGATCAGAAAAGCAGCTGATCCCAGCAGTGTGTCATAAGGCACAGAAATACACAAATGGCTGTCGTGCTCGCAGTTGCACACTCCTTATTACATGCAAGCCCATAATTTTCTGAGCTTTTCATGCATGCTTTGAAATAACCTGATGTTATTTTCATTTTGCCATGTGCCTCCTGGTGCTGAAACCTGAAAAATTCATTTCTGAACCATGACAGGATATCATGACAGAAATACAGATTTGAAAGTTAATTTGGCACAATGCAGGGCTTTGTTGTCAAACTTCTGAATGTAGCATTGAGCTTGAGAAAATGTGCGCAAGTTGTAGTTGTACTGGCAGTGAGAAACTAAAACTGAAGGACGTTTAAAGGTGAAGTCAAAGTGGGAGCTCTGAACATCTCAGATGTGTGTAAAGCACAGAATAAAGCTGAAGTGTTTAAATGTTTGAAATGTCAGTTAAGATGAGGTTAGGAAGCAAAGTCAGTGGAAGCAGCTGAATGCTGGAATAAGAAAATGAAAAGAAAACAATCTATCAGCTGATATATAAGGAGTATAAGAGATGGTTGAAAAGTAAAAAGTCAAACAATCAATAAAGTACCACACTCAAGTTTGACTCAAAAACAGAGTCATGAAAGAACGATGTTGTGTCAGTGAATGCAGACTTCTTATTTTATCCAGAGAAGGCAGTATTTGAGTTTAGAGAACAGGTTATTTAAAATTAAAATGGCTGATCTGGTGACCTGGTCTCTCGTCGTGTCAAGTGCTAATTTGTGGCCGAGTCTGCACAGCAACAGAAAAGACCAGTGAAGCCGGGCCAACGTGTCTGCCTTCCTTCTTCCCACTTTTTTTTATTTTTATTTAGCTCATCTTGAAAAATTATATAATTTTCTTTGATTGAAAAAAATAATAATTGGGAATGAAGATAAATGTGTGCCACTCAGACACTGCTGAATGAAGCAGGAGCAGGAGGGTGAATTTCTGGCTGCAAAGCATTCAAAGCTTTTAATTTCTCTACGACAAGTTTCCCAAAGTGGAATTTAATGCGTGCAGCATATACTGTAGAGTACGTGAACAACAGGTTGTGAAATATTCTCCATGAAAGCTGGTACTAAAAAATGGATAGGATGAATGGTAAGGATGTGCTGAGCTTTTTCCCTCCAGACTTTTCCATCACCACTGACAATACTGTAATGACTCCTGTCTGAGCCCTGCAGGAGTCCTGACTTGCTTCTAGACAAGGAACTGTCATACAAAGCCCACATTGCAGCGACAACTGGAGTATGAGAGATGTCTCTCCCAAAAATCCATCAAATCTCCTCCATCTCCAATCCATCTCTCCTCATCCATGCTCAGCTCTTTACTGAAACTTTAATCACCCCCACCTTGACCACTGCAACACCTACTGCAGCCAGGCTGCTGAAATATTGGTTTAAAGTGAAAATCACCCCTGAGATGCCCAAGCTGTGCATGTTCTACTATTATCACCTTGAAATAGTAGAAGGACATTCACTTGTTTATGGGAGGAGTGTGACAGAGGGTGAAGCAGGCAGTGTTTCTTTGGTCATTTTTGTCTGTTTTAAAGTACAATCTAAGCAAGTGAAGTGTTAGTTTACATCATATTTAGCAAGTTTTCCTGGATTCCTAAAATACTTTTTTTAAAAGTTGCATTACTGTACTTCTTTACTTCCTGTCGAAATTTCTTTGTTACACCATTTGTTACTATGTGCGTGTCCATCAGCACATAAGCAAGCAGCAGCCAAAGGGTCTTTTCCTCTGCCTGTAATCTGAGCAGAGAAACTAGGTTGAACATGTAAAAACCTGGCTCAGCTACGTGGGACTCAACTGTGGATATTATCAGAAGTGTTCGAGGGGGTATACTTGCAGTTTTGTGGCTTGAGCAACTCTGAGCAACTTGATTCCAGAGTTGTCCCAAATATTCTTTCGTGGCAGTGGCGCAGTGGGTAGGCGCTTGCCTTGCAGCCAGAAGGTTGCAGGTTTGAGCACCTGTCCCTGCGCTGCATTGTGTCTTTGGGCAAGACACTTAAATCACATTGCCTAACGGTAGCGCCGGTCTCTGGCTGCATGACAGCAGATGCTCGTCTCTGGATGAGTGATCTGGAGTGGGTACACCATAAATAGTAGGCTCATACGATCACAGGACTAACACAGAGACCGACAACCATTCACACTCACATCCATACCTATAGCAGATTTATAATCACATGTCAGCCTAACATTTGTGACTAACTGGAGCAGCCTGGGAAAACCCACACAGGCACAGGGAGAACATGCAAAATCCACACAGATGACTCCCTGCCATCCAGAAACATCTTGCTAACCACTGCAGCCACATGCCACCTCTTTAGCTTTGACTTCTTTAGCTATAAAGCCATTACTTTACTGCTGTTGCTGTTACAGTTTGCATCTTGAGGGCCCCAAGCCTCATTCCAGATTCTTATTTATTGATTTCTCTTCAGCACTCAATACCAGGCAGCCATTCCTGCTCACCGAGAGGCTCGTTTATTGCTTTGACCTTGATTTTAACCAAATTGCTTGGATAATGAACTTTTTAACCACCTTTTAGCCAACATGTTAGAGTGTGTGCTAGTTAATGGTCTTCTCTCAAACTAAGGCTGCTTACCCATTGGTTGCTGTCCCTCCCCTGTTTGTTTCATTAGCATCAATCCGTGTTGAAGCAACCATGGTAACAGACCCATTATGAAGTTTGCTAAATACATGGTTATTCTAAGACTTTTTCAGGTGGAGAAACTTTTGCGTCAAAAACAAAATACCTGATCAGCAATTTCAGGAAGTTAAAACCAAGCTAACTGACATTTTTAAAAAAATGTTTGGCCTCTAGTATTGGAGAGCTACAAATATTGTTTTTCAGTTTTGAATTCCACAGTGATGCTCCCCCTAAAAGGGCCCAGCACGTCTTTCTGTGGAAAATGATTTTTTGACTGTCACTTTCAGAAAATGTAACTGTTTGGTTTGGAAACCTAAATTTGTCCCAAAAAATAAATTTGATCAAAAGGCCAGTGAGATTTCAGTGAGAAGTCAGGCCAAAATGTAATCATTTGTGACATACAGGTGCTTATGTGGGCTAAACCTAATCTAAACCACAGGGAGCTTGAACCTTTGACCTTAGGTCACCCATTTAAGGCACCTGGAAAGAGGACTAAAAGCTTCTATGTCTCTTTCACCCTAAGTTCCACTGATATGCTCAAGGGCAGTTTGCTACCCTGGTTGTATAACTTTCACTATCCTGTCCCATTTGCCCTTTGCATATTTGTGCTCGGTGTGAATTTCCATTTTACTTCATTAGTTTTGTGATTTATTGTTGTTGTCCCCTTGAACGTTGCCATTATGTGAATCATTGCTGCAGAACATAGTTCCACTCGTTGGACAATAAAAATAGCCCTGAACCTTACAAAAGGCTAATGATTTGCACTGCTGTGAGACGACCTGGTCATCACTTCTCATGACTTGGAATAAGCTCTCTACATGGAGCAGAGCAAAACAATGTTTTTCTTTTTCTTTTTCACAAAGTACATTGTGTGCCTCATTATGTGTTCACGTCATTTTTGTCAAATGGTTTATTGCTATTAAAGACATGTGCAGGAGCAGGTTCTTCTATTCACTCATTGTAAGATCTTCTGAACGTGAAGTGTGAATGGCTAAATGTCAGTAAAGCTTTAAACTGTCAAATGTCACAAGTAACAATGCAGTCTGTCATCTTCCTCGCTTCACACACATCTTCATCTTTTTAGATTTGAGGCACTGAGATTAGAATAGATGTCTTTGCCTACGGATGTCAGTGCGACCCGGCACAGTGAATGTCTTTCCACACAGATTTGTGTTTGTCCTGTGTGTGGAGATGTGCAAGGTTTAATGTTTTATTGTTAACTGGCAAAAATATTGCAGTGCAGCTCAGGCATGCAGGGTATTACATTATTGCATTACTAGAGGGGACAGCATGGTGGCGTGGTGGTTAGCACTGTTGCCTCCCCACATCCCCTGGACAGACTTGTACAGGGTGTACGCTGCCTCTCGCCCCATGACAGCTGGGATAGGCTCCAGCCCCCCTGCAACCCAGGACAGGATAAGCGGATGGATGAATTATCAGAGGACACAATTTACATGAAGTTCAGGAGCTGGACGCCCCAAATGCTCCCTTTCTGGGCGTACATCTTGAAATGCCTGCTTGCACCTCACACCCATTTGTTCTCGTTTCCATGCTCACCCCTCGTCCCCTTTTTTCTCTGGTCTGTCAAAGGTATCGAGGGTATCATGAAATTTGCAATGCTGCATAACTTTTTTTCTTTCTTTTTAAAAAAAAAATAATGCCCCCCAACATGAACACATGGTGACAGCCATTTGTTCTCCTTGATCTGATGTTATTCAAACATGTTATACTACAGACACATCAGATTTTTGTTTTAATTTTCAAACATACCACATATCACGCTGCTTTTTCATTGTCAGCGTCTTGACTGGCAGTGCATCACACTGTTGTTTTCTTACTCTTAACAGTCAGTCAACACAGACTCCATCTTCTAGGCATGAATTTCTGAGTTTGTTGATTTTTTGACATTTTGTACTCAGCATTTTGCAAGCACACAGCAGTTTCTTCTAGTGCTGACTCCTGCCACGGCAATGCCAGCACTTCTAATAATTTAGGATGTTTGTCTTTACTGATCAAAAAACTTCCAGTCTCTCAGAATACAACGGAAAGAATTTAACAAGAACATCCCTGATTTGGGGCATTTTGATATACACTGGGATCCAGCGAGAAAACGCTACAATGTTAATCATTACATAGATTTAGAAGAATGTCAACAGAGAACACGTGCACAAAGTGAATTCGAATTCGCCAGTTGAGTGAAAATCTTTGATTAGAATGAAAGGTCTGAGTAAAAAGAATTGTTGGCTAAACAAAGATACTCAAATTGGGATGACTTAATAAAAGGCCACTTGTTATTTTTATGAATTTCGGTCTCTCACACTGTTGTGGAGGAATTTTAGGCCACTGTTCTGAATTTGCTTCAGTTCACTGAAGGTTTGCAGGCATTTGTTTATTCACAGGTCTTTTACAGTCCGGCCACAGCATTTCAATCAGGTTGAGGTCTGGACTTTGACTGGCTCAGCACCATCGTTCTTTTCTTTTTCATTGAGTTGTACAGTGTATCACAAACGTGAGTACACCCCTCACATGTCTGCATATATTTAAGTATATCTTTTCATGGGACAATACTGACAAAATGACACTTTGACACAATGAAAAGTAGTCTGTGTGCAGCTTATATAACTGTCTTCATGTAGCGCAACAATTCGTCTTTTAAGATCCTCAGAGAGCTCTTTGCCATGAGGTTCCATGTTGGAACTTTCAGTGACCAGTATGAGAGAGTGTGAGAGCTGTACTACAAAATTGAACACACCTGCTCCCTATGCACACC
>JASGAU010410175.1:0-10006 GCA_030220045.1 Australoheros facetus
AAACTTGAATTTCATTGCATTTTGTTTATATTCTTAAAAAACAAATTTAGATAGATTCAACTCATTGTCATTGTGCGCACAAGGCACACAACGAAATGATGGTTACAGATCACTCATCCAGAGACGAGCATCTGCGGATCATGCAGCCAGAGACCGGCACTACCGTTAGGCAATGTGGTTTTAGTGGCTGCTGCTCGATTTCATCCTGGTAGTAAAAATATTTTAGAGGTAGTAAAAATAGGTAGTAAAAGGTAGTAAATTTAACTCTAGGATTCCTGTATAAACCCTGTAGTTACTGAAGTTCTCCTTTTATGCAAGGATGACAAACATTTCGTGGCTCCTTAAAACACTTTGTGTAGTGATCGGTCAGTGAAATTATGCAAAGCAGCGGGCTAATATGAAACTGGGCAATGGAAGAAACCAGTGAGACTAAGAGCATCAGCGTTGGTGGTCTGCACTCTTGGACCCTTCTAAATATTTTAAAACTAAGATTCAGAAAACATTGTAAAGAGGTCACTTGGAATTGTGGGTAATAATTTACCAACTGCAGAGATTTAAATAACAATCAGAATAATCTATAGTGAAAAATGTTAATTGCAGCTAAAGACCAATTTTGACAAATTCTTACATATAAATCAGCCATTATTACAGTCACCTAGAATTTGTGGTACTTTCTCTACTACTTTGGGGAAAAACATTTTGGATGTTTGTTTAAATGATGTGCCAATACTAAATTTTTACATTTAATTCTATAGCCTATGTTTTAGGTTACATCATATTACAATCGCTGCATTGTTTCTGTGGGTCAGAGCAAAACAAATTTCTACATAGCACATCTGAAGTGGTCACAACACAGCAACACGCTGCAAAATGTTAACGGGGAAATATAAGAAAAGGAAATTTTTAAAATTGAATCCTCAAGCGGCGCGCTCGAGCCGTGCTCGGAGGTTGTCGCGGACGGGAGAGTCGCGGGCTCACCTGGATGCTGTCAGCCCAGTAGGCTACCGAACCTCGCGTCGTTCGGCCGCGGAACGTCTCCCGCGTCCACTAGGTGGCGTCTGCGAGTGCCCACTAATTACGTGTCATGATGCTCTATGTCAGAAGTCACTAATAGGCGAACCTCGGTCCGTATTCGGACGGAAATGTCGTCTCATGCGGACCTGAACACTTGTTACGTCGATTCGCGTTTCCCCATCAGATACTGTTTCCCTAGCGTCTCCTCGCCGCCCACGCGACAAAAAACGCGCTAGTAACCTATGCGCAGTGCTTGTGCTGCAAGAGAACTACGGACAACGTAAAAGGTCAAACATGGGAATTAGAGCCATCAGATACCATTGCCCCAGTTTAACACATTGGAAACTATCTGATGGCACTTATTGAGCCATCAGGATGCGTTCCCCCAGTTTGGGGTACTGCCCCAAAAAAGTGGGACAACTTCGCCGAAACACGTTGAGCTTTCACGGTGTCCGTAGTTGTCTTGCGGCGCAAACACGCGCGTTTTTTGCCGCCTGGGCGGCGCGGAGCGACGCGGAGACGCTCGGGAAACAGTATCTGATGGGGAAACGCGAATCGACGTAACACCGGCGCAGCTTTTAGTCCTTACGGTAGTGGTGAAGCGTCCTTTCTCAAGCGGGAAACCACCAACATCCAAGTCAACCTGAGAAGCACACAACGTTGTGATTAACCTGTTCGGTCCTGTTCTCGCTTCTTTTCGCCGCAGCGTTTGATATTCTCTGACTGATAAATTCAATCAGGAATAATAATCAAAGCATCAATATAAGGACTCAGAAATGTCAGCAAATCCCTGGAGGGAGACTGATGAAACTATCGGAATGGACATGAGGGAATAAAGAAAGTGAAAAAACAGGGACAAATATGTTTGTGATATGAATTTTTCCCTTGGTGTTTAGATTAGAGAAACCAAATATGAAGTTGATACAGTCTAAAACCTCTGAGTTATTAGAAAAAGTCTGAGGGGTTTAAATCGGCAAATTTGCATAGTTAATTAAAAAGTTCAGACTTCCTGATGGCTTTAGGGCATCGGTCCAAGAGGATTTTTTTGTGCGTCTGGACATGTTACATGTGTGTGAAATTTCACACATGTCAAACAGCAGTGGGGATCCACTTTAAGGGGCGCTAGAGAGCCATTTTGAATGGCCCTTTCCCTAAACCATTAAAGCCCCCAAAAGGGCAATTTAAAGAATGAATAAAAATTTAAATTACAATAGAGCCTTCACACATTTTATGCACAGGCCCTAATAAGGAAAATTTTTTAAATGAAGCTTTAATAGTAGAGACCTTGTACAGAGGACAAAGTCTACTCAAAGTGGGGAAGTTTAAGAGCAACCTAAAGGGAAATTTTAAATTCTCAACTTGACGCCTTGAGAATAAGTTAAACGCGCTAATGAGTAAGCCAACACTGTAGTACCCTGAAGGACCAGCAAAACTACAGGGAAGTTCACTAGCCAGTTACCATATTAACTTTATTTACATTTTACTATCTCAGCAGACATGAGCACTTCTAAATTCTGGTCACTTCTTTAATGCAATATAGCAATTCAGCAGTGACCTGCAGGGGTTGGTGAGACCAAGATTTCACAAGGATGACAGTCATTAAGAGTCCAGACATCACAAGTAATGCTTAAACACCTTTATTGTGCCCAATCTGAACATACTCCACAACTGTTAAGTAGCAGCAAACTTGGCAGACCACAATGAGGTAGACTTTCAAAACTCTAAAAAGCAGCTGGGCTAAGGGACAACAAGCTCAGCATGACAAACCTAATGGATAAAGAAAAGACACACTGTCTTTGGCACACAGCTTATTATGCATTTGTCCAACTGGAACAGGAAGGCAAAAATGGGATAAAGCATTGGATCATGTACTGGTCTACTCAAGCTCTGGATAGATATTTTATCATCAGCTAAGTGGAAGTTCTTACATTCAACAGGAAACAAGCAGCTGTTCTAACATAGGCATGCCCCCTGCTGATGTACAAAAGTGATTAAAAACCACTGCCACCTCTCCACACGTGCAAATTAAAAAAGTGCAAAAATCAAACTATGTACAAATGATTTGCTCATACTTTCAAGATCCATCAGTTGCTTGGAAAAAAATTAAATGGATTACCAGTTGAGTCATATCCAGTACTATTGTTACATTTAATATAACTGGACCAACAAAGTTGTAGTACATCCAACAATTTGCACCTATTCAGTTGAAATTTGGGAGGGCAAACTAAAAAGAAAAAAAAAAAGCCAGAAAATAAAAAAGGGGTTTTCCCATAGAGAGCCACCGGGTAGAATTTGTTCAAAATTTTCATGTCATGACTTAAAACCGTTTGTGTACAAATTAGTAAAAAACTGCGTAAAAATGTCTGAAATGCGACTGGTTAAATGAAGCCCAACATTCAACTCCCAAAAGTAAGAAACACCAGTTGGCTTGCACAGGAAAAAACTGATGCCAACTGGGGTAGGGCGGGGGGGAAAAAATAAAAATTTAAAGGCACTGTATGGCGTTTGCCAACGAACGGCAATGAGACTTGCGTGATTGCTCTTCACTATGCAACACATGTAAACAAAAAAGGAAAAAAAAAAAAAAAAAAGGCATTTTTATCCACTTAACCTTTAGGCTGACTCCCATCTTTCCATCTGGCCACAAGTCTGGGAAAAATGCATAAGTGTGAAGGGCCCCTTGTCTTTCCCAACAAGGTCACTGTGCATAGTGCCACTGTGAACAGCAAAAATGTAGCAAGTGCAAAAGTGAACATTTTCTACAGTGATATCCCCAGTGCCTGGTGGTGTGCCACGGTACCCTTGTACCGGAGATCTGGCACACGTGCTCTCCTTGGCAGGCAGTCTTGCCCCGTGCAGACGGGCACCTACTCTGGCCCTTCAGAGTCCGAATCATGTCCTCTAGCTGGAGTCTCTGTTCTTCTGGTTGCGCATAAGGGGTCGGTGGTTGCTTAAGATGTCCATTGAGTGCTGCCAGTGCCAGCAAGAGCGGCAGTAGTACTTGAAGCAGGCCTGGGTGAGAGTGATTCAGGTCATTATGGAGTTACATCTGAATTTAACAGTCTCAATAATTCAGAGGATATTTCTAGTTTATCTGAACTATTGTTTGACTGCTAGTTTGTTAGAACATTGTACTTCAAGTCAGTCAAGTATGACTTCTCACAGTAGAGCAGACTGGACTATAATTACGATGAAACTTAAATCACAGATGCGAGAAAAAGCCCAAAAAAAAAAGTATTGCTGCCCCTATTTCAGTATATTCCCAGTCAGTGTAAGATATGAAGTCTACTGGACAGAACGCTTTACTAAGGCCCCATTTACACGATGCCGTTTCCACTGGAAACAGTGTCGTTTTAATGCGTTTCAGCCTTTTGTTTACACGATAGTGTTTCAGAAACGATTTGTTTACACGATGACACGTGAAACGATGAAAACGATGTAGTTCCCATGCCAGGACACAAGTTGGCGTTGGTTCTCTTTGCAAAGCTTGTTTACGCAAGACACGCATGCGCGGAGGGACACAGTAGGAAGCGCGGCAAATTGTTCATTACAAAATGGCCAGTGTGAGGGGTTTTGTGTGGACTGACGATGAGGGTGGATCGCTGGTGCACAAGAAGCACTCGTGAATCAGCGAGTATTGTTTATCAATTTGCGCATGCGCGGAAAACTGCCAGTCACAACCATAGTGCACATGTGCAAGTCACCCCGGTTTCAAGCGTTTAACACGAGAACGCAAGCCGGTGCGTTTCTGAAACCCTCCAATCTGGACCCCGTTTCCAAAACACATCGTTTTCACTCCGTTGTGTAAACGGAAGGCCGAAACGCATCAAAACGACGCCGTTTTCATTTTGAAACGGTGTCATGTAAACGGGGCCTAAATGAACCCAGCCCCTGCTCACAAGAATGGTGGCAGGAGTTTCCACTGACCTGGTCTCTGCAGAAGAAAGGTCCAGATTGGCGAAGGCAAACTTGACACATGGAGTCTTCCAGGTAGGGGTCAATCTGAACCTGAAGGAAAAAACAAAAAATTGCCTCTTACCAGACTGCTATAAACTAGCATTGCTTGTTTTTTTGTTTTTAAATGTCAGACCCTATAAAAGGTTTAATCTTGATTTTGGATTCTTAGTACTGTTGAAAGGGTCTGGAGCGCTCCAGAACAGTCGAGATAAGCGATTAGAAGACACTGCCATTACCTTCTTTGTAAACTTGGGTGTTTTAATCTCCACAAATGCTGCGCACACAGCCTTCAGGTAACTGCGCTGATTATTGAAAGTGACACGTCCAGAGCCTGCACAAGAGTCAAACCATGACATTTGAAGCAACGCACAACCCAACGGCAGCAGATACTGATTGATAAACAGTGAATCATCTTTTAGTGTATTAGACAAGCAGTCTCACCTATGGGGTACTTGTGCTTGTCCGTGTCAATACCAGCATACATGACTCCTCCAAAGAGGTCGTTCATGATGCTGGCCAGCGCCTCCGCGTTCAGCATGCCATGCAGTGCACCAACAAACACAGTCTTGCTGGGGTCCAAACGCTGGGCAGGGCAGCGCACATAGTTACTGTCAGAGATCACCCAGGGTATCACCTGCACCTGTAGCATCAGACAAGACGGCAGGATAGACTCAGCTTCCTTTTTCCAAAGAGATCAAGTAGTAAGAGCTCATTTCTCTCCATCAGTAACCAGATGAGTCTTAGTAACAAATGCTCAAGAATCGCTCAACTTTCCACATTACCAAATTTCAGAGACAGTAAAAGTTTTCCCATTTATATCAATGTGAATTAGGTATTTCACTTGATACCTTAATCTGAGGTCACTTGAAATCCTTGGAAACAAAAATTTGATCGAAATCAAGTTGTGCATTGTCCAGTCCTTGACAGCTTATTTCTTGGTGCTACATTACAGCCAGAATTCAGACAGTCCACAGATCTTTACAACTGCTGGGAACATCTTTGGGTGTGTGGAGTATGAGAGCGATTGAGTACTTCATGAAATTAGACTAAAGCATTGCATGCTTTGTTTCCACTCACATCTTTGCATCGCATTCTGCGGCTGGACATCTTGAAGTAGTACTCCCTGTTGTCCTCTGGGTGAAAGGGGTCCTGGGAGCAGGCGTGGAGCAAAGCCCGGACAGACTTTTCATTCTCAAACACCAGGTACACATATCCTGCAGACAAGCAAGAACACACTTTAGGGGGAAAAAAAAAAACAAAAAAAAGCCACTTGGCCAACTTGCTGTACTACGCTCTGCATGGGGTGGAAGGGAATGGGGGAGGAAAAAAGCTGCACTTCCCATTGAGGCAAAAATCCATGTCGCCCTGCGTTAACCCTGTTATCACATGAAAGATTTAATAGTTGTGACCTTCACCTCTGCATAATGTTTTGATATGGAAAATATTCATGCAAGGTGTCACTAAAATCCTTCAAGCCATTTTTTAAATTTTTTTTATAGATATTAAGTAGACAAATATTTACTCCAAAAAAACCACACATTCTATGACCTTGACCCCAGTGGCACTTATGACCAACACAAGTGCAATCTTGCTTTGGTCATAAGCCATCTACCCATGAAGTTTGGCAAGTGTAGGCCAAATGGTTCAAGTTGAGTAGACACCGCCCAGATGCCTGACCGCCATGTGTGATCACAATACATCTAGTCTTTTGATGGACTTATAAAAGCACCATCTGGTCAGTGCTGCTTCCTAATTGGACTGATACCTTGGGTGCTACAGTGTTTGTAGCTCCACAGGCTAACAAAATGGTATTACAAGACAGAACTACATGATTAACATGGTAACAGTAAAACTTGATAAAGCAGTGTTTAATATGAATGAATACTTTATTGATCCCACAATGGGGAAATTACAGTACAATATTTATTAAACATTAACATTCAGGACCTTAATATCAGCAACATTCAGTTCAAAGTGACAATATGGAGGTCTGTCTTCACAATAATGCCATATCAAAAATATTTTTTGTAGATTAATAATGAAAACCCATTTACTACTCTAGACCAATTTCCTCCATCAGATGTCAGTATTGTTTGGAGCAAGTTAAAATATCTCAGACTGTGACAACTACCATGCTCTCTGCTAAGGCAGACCAGATTTGTACAATTTATAAAGTGATCTAATCATGGCGGTGGTACTTCTGTTTTCAATTCGATTTTATTTTATCACCACCAAATCACCTCAAAGCACTTAAATTGGAAATATCCTATAATAGGAGAAAACACCAACAAAACATCTATGAGCAGCTACTTGGCAACAATGGGAAGCAAAAACTCAACAGGAAGAAACCTGACAGAACCAGGCTCAGGGAGAGGCAGCCATCTGCTGTGACCTGAAGGTCCTGAACTTTTTATCTGGAGCTGTGATTTGCTGAAAACTTGACAGGTACCAAGTACTTGACAATGAGCCAGATTAATGCTTAATGCTGTGATTAAAACACTAACAAGTACAGCTGGAAAAAAAAAAAGCAATGCATACATTTTAAATATTAGACAAATGACATTTTCTGTATAAACAGTTGACTGATTTTAGCTCAAGTCCATAAGCTGAAAATAGCTTTGAAACAGATGCAATTTTTATAGTGAAGACTTCAAAATACTTGTACCTGTGGGGGTACATCACTGCCAAATGTCCACAAGACTAATTTATACAAACCCTTACAAACTAGAAATTAGCATAGCGCTCCTGAGGACCTTAGGCCACTCCTTGCTTCTAGCACCACGTTTTATGCTCCATTTATGCCCAGATTCACTACATTAAGGACCAGCAGTTACTCACCAGTATGCCACATGCTCACCATAGTGCCACCTTAAAACCATAAGGGAAAAAAAAAATAGCCTACCAGCTCTTTGTTACCTTTAGCCACATTACCTTTGGGAGGACAGCGAGGGTGCTTCCCATCCTTACCCGGCCACTCCACAGTCAGTGGACCATAACCACTGAAGGTGTTGATCAGGCCAGCTGAAATAAAAGGATGTTTTATAAGTGGGCTGAAATTGTAAATTTCAATGCGAGTTGTGCCATGATAGTAGCATTCCCAGTTTTAATTGCCATGCCTGTAATACTTCGCTAAATACTTGATGTAAATAAGGATTTAAGCAGGGTCATATCCAGGAATGCATGTTCAGACCATGCTGCCACTGGTCCCAAGCTCTAGTTTTCAACAGTTGCCATTTAGCGCTGGACACCTGCTAAAGCTGTTGCCAAGATACTGGTTAGCTAAGTAAACAATTTAGCATGAATCAGTTCTGTCAAACTACAATAAAAAGGTTCTTGCTGCATGTACAAAGTAAACACTGCAGGTGACTTATTTATACCATCAACTTAGTGTTAATTCTCAAGGCCATGCATGCTTAAACATTGCCAATTTAAGACCAAACCTGAAAAACAGACCAAGTCAGGCTGGATTTACTGTGGATGTACAGGACAGTTTGTCCTTCAGCATCTTGTCATCTTGTAAACTGTTCTGATAAGAGGCACCATGAATTCTTACTTTAAAAAACAAAAAAAAACGCATGGCTTTAAGAAGGTTTTTTTTGCTGAAAGCCTATACATAATGTCACCAAAAACAAAAAAACCCCAAAAAAATTATATACAGCTCCGGGCCTGAAAATAAAGCGCATTTGCAGCTGCATTTACCTTCTGTGATGTCCCAGGGCACACCACCAAGAAAGACCTTGCAGGAGTACAGAGGATCCTTATTGTTACGGGGAGGCAGCTGTCCGCTCCAGGTGAATGTCGCCTCATTCACAGCTGGGGTAACACACACATGATAACAGCCAAGGTTTGTTGATTGGTCCCATGCTTGAACAATTTCAAGATGATTAAAAGGGTAGTCACTACCTGCAGCCTGTCTATGCAGGCGGGCCTCCCTCTCAATGCTGAAAGCATCCTCTGGCTGGTCAAGCACATCTGCACCTGGCCACGGAGAGCCAGCACGCCAGCGGCGGGAAACAGCTGAGGAGGAAGGACTGGCACTGGATGGAGGGGTCAGAGGAGAGCTAGTGTCCTGAGGGTCCAGACGAGACCCCAGTCGCAGCAAGTCCTTCTGCACATTTGATGCGAGATAAGGCAGGGGAGGGGAAATCCGCAAGGTGGACTGGAAGGGGGGGAAGACAGTGTAAAGTGGGCTCACATTTTATCATAGTTTAAAAAAAAAAAAGTTATAAAGTGAAACTGAATGAGATTGTAGGTGATTTTATACCAAGATAAAGTCAATCTGGCAATTTTGACTTTTCAGATGTTTACAATATGAAGCCCAAAATTTCTGCTACCAAAACTTGGAAATTAATCACGAATTTATACAGAATATCCTGTCAGTGACTAAATCTCAAACTGTCCCACACAGCTTTTTGGTCTGTGGCACAGTACAAGTTAACCAAATGCTTAACAGTAACTGACAATTATGAATGTGAGCAACTAATACAATACTCATAAAATGCCTATTTGCTGATGCTATAAATATGCACTGAGTTTTCCTAGACAAAGTTGAAAAGGCACTTTCCAAAGCATTTTCTTGGCAGCATCCATGGTTTAAAACCTCCTATAATGGAGGCTTGAATAACAAAGCTGCTGACTGCTGTGCCCAATAGAAGTTAGGTCTCACATTGATTTTAAAAAAACCAAAACAAACAAAGACCAGAATAAACTCATCTAATGTGAGAATATAAGCAAACTGCTTATCAGACGGAAAGTGGTTATTTTTAGGACACTCAAGCCTATGTTTATCTGTGTGTGAGAGCCCAAACTTCAGTTTAGGAGTTGAGGCTTGAGGTGAAGAGGATGAGGTGGAAATGAGGGAGGAGAGCAGTGATGGACAGAGGATAAGAGGAGATGATATGTACAGATGATCACAAATGGCTCTTTCAAAGTAACTAAAGGCATACTATGCATTTAGCCACAGTTTAGCCACAGATAAAACAGAACGCATGAATTTGCTGGAAAGAATTACACACCAATCTGTGAGTACAAGATT
>JASGAU010410175.1:27080-39270 GCA_030220045.1 Australoheros facetus
TACCTGTACCCTGGCCTAATCTTCATAGAAACTGTTCATGACACTTCCAGTACCTGGCACACAGTAGCTATCTTTGACTTCTGAGTGGCAAATCCACAGCCATTCAACTGATAACCCAAATGCCCCAATATGGTTTCACAATCTGCACAATAAGCCTCATCACTTTTCCTTAGAACCCCTTTAGAAAAAGCTGTAACTTGCCTTAAAAGGTCTGAAGAGAAGGTAAAGTTCCCGTGGCTTTATATCGACTGGTAGGCCACTGACAAACAGGGTTCGTACCTGCAGATGGACAAAAAAAAAAAAAAAACCACATCAATTAATATAATAATGGAAAATAAGACAGAAAAACCCATTTCTGAGAATATAGATAAACTTAAACACCAAAAGAAAGCTTGGACAGCTGAACATGTGGACTGACCTTTAAAATAATCATGAATCAGCTGTTCCAGTGGTACAAGTTTCCCAAACTTTTCTTAAATGGCCAAAAGCTAGAAGATATTGCAGTATGAAGTTTAGGCCATAACCCCCAGTTTAGCTGGTCAACAGACCTAAAATTATCCAGTGGGGGAGTATGCAAGTCTTTTTAGCAATGTTTTGTCCATCCACATTAGAGGTCACAGCATGGTTAAAAACTAAGACGTACCAAGGGAACCTTTGGATAGTCTTGAACCTCAGGTCAGAAACAACTCTTTAGAATGACCCAAACAGATGCCAATTTAATTTAAAGGATTATAAAATGTTGACTCAGAATCAGTTATCTGAGAGAAAGCTGGGAGTTGTTTCATCCTGACATTTCTCCAACATGTTACACAGAAAATGGTTAAAGACGTGGAGCCTCTTATAGGAAACCCCCTTAAAGAGGACCCTTGAACCCGTCTTGATCAGATATTGAAAACTGGTGTTGTGTATGGTCCAGTGTGGGCAGGAAAATGAACAGGGCGGTGCGAGGACCCATTAGTTCCCAGCCGGTGGGAAGGCCCTCAATACAATGGGGCTGCCAGAGGAACAGCACTGGACAACAGTGCACAGCATGACACCATTTCCTTCCCCTGACCCGTGGCCCCAGCCCTGTCGGCCCTCCGACATTTTTCAGGTGCCGCACAGCAGCAATTCTCAGCCCTTTACAAGTCAGCATATACAGAGAATGAAAGCTGGCCCTGCTAGACAACTCAGTGGAGATGTTTTAATTTACCCCCCCAACTTCTCACCTACTGAGCGCCTCCAAGACGGCAAGCACATAAAGCCCAAGTCAGTGCACCCTGTATGGCTTTAATAAAATTTATAATTAATCACTTTTACACTGAGATGAAATTCTGGAAACAGCTGTTAATCATTGACAGGATTTAATAGGTGACCAAAGGGGGGGGGNAATTTATCCTTTGCTCTTAATTACAAGGAGAAAAAAAAAACTAAAGCAAATTGGTCTAAGAAAAGTCAAGTGGCTACTCAAGGCCTTGTTGTAACACAATGGGAACAAAAGGAACAACAACAAAAGGCCTGGTGCTCCCCTCAGTGTCTCTCTATAAGGAGTCATTAAAGAAGAAATGCAGCGGACCACAGAGAAAGAAGAGTGACTGCTGAGAAATAAATTAGTAATTCAATTAAACATTTTGGCTTTAAAAAACAAAACAAAAAAAACACAAAAGAGACACCTTACAAATAATATATTGCAACATTTGTTCAACGTTTCAGTTTCATAGTTACAAAAATGAAGTGGGGCAACAACTGTGCNAAACAAAACCCTGCAGTATCAGTACAAACGTATATACACTAATAAAATACAAATAAAGTAAATAATGCTGAATACTTCTTCAAATTAGACAGTATTTAGAGAACATTTTCCCACTCCAGGCAGTCCGCTGGTTTCCCCCCTCCATTCAAGTTGATTTTCTAAGGCAAATTTCATGTTTTTAGATTTCACATGCTTGATTTCCAACACCTTGCACGTCACATAAATTAACCGAACCTCAAAGAATGAAAAGAGGAAGAAAAAAAATTATGCAGTTATTTTTAACTGATTCAAATTAGTCTCTGCATGCTGGCGCCAATAATCCGCAAACTGAGATAATATTAAGATGTAAAAGAAATATTTGGAAAAGATTACTCCGGGCGTGCAACTTTGGGAGGCTCCTCAGGTGGCGCAGGAATGCCCCTTTGATTTTCGCTCCTCTTAAACCGCTTCAGGGCTGGAAGAAGCGAATTTAGACTTTCCAAAGTTGAGACAACTTTGGAAAGTCTAAATTCGCGGCCGAGTTTTCATTAAACGCGAACAGACCGGGTCACGGCCCGGCGGAGAAATAAAACTTTGGCCAAACTCACCTCTTCCTCGATGGAAACGTTATTATTCGGCTCTGCGTCAGCTTTGAGACTCATGTTGACGGTCGCTTCGGCTGCTGCACAAAGTATCAAGTTTTTCCTCGTCGAGTGATATTTCCCCCAAGTGCGTCTGAAGCTGCAGTGAAAGTCCTGGTGGCGTTTGAACTTGAGCAGAGAAGATGTGCCGAGGTGAGGTTGTGCAGACGAGGACGGCGAGATATCCGAGGAGAGTTTAACAGCAGTACTGCGAGAGAGAATCATTCATAAAAGGGAAAGAAAAGAAACACAGACGCGCTGAACTAAAGGTGAGAAGGTGGATTTGTGCTCCGTGTGTGAGGGTGAGAGATGGGGGGAAAGAAGTGCGCGTAAAAAACAAAGCCTCTGCGCTCACATCAATGCCCTCAGCTGTGGGACTGTGCGGAGGAAGAACAAGTAAACTTTTTCCTCATTGGAGCGCGTCTCTCTCCCACCTCCTGACACCCGCCCCCCTTCTCTCATCCACCTCCTCCGCCTCCTCCTGCTTTTCAATTAGGTCATCAATTATGTTGCAGTCTGCTGTGAGCCGTAATCAAGCTGCAGATCCGCCTCAGCTGTTGCAGGAAGCCCCGGTCCCTGCGCCGCTACATCACCGTTTCTATGGGACACCGCAGAGCCAAGGGTAATGATAAACAAAAAACCCTTTAACTTTATCTAGAATGAAAATGTTGTTGGCATTGGCGTTATTGTCCTTAGGTATACGGTAACCTTATGTGTGTGTTCTTTTTCTCTTTGGCCTGCATCTTCTACCACCCACCCCCAAAGAAAGAGAAAAAAATTATGCCTTTTTCAGGAAATATTTAGCACCGATTTTTACTGTAATGCTGAATTTGAAACCGTTTCTCCACGATGAAGCAAAATTCTGCTCTTTGTGTAATTTACTTAAAATTAAATTGTTCTGCTGCCCATCAGTTTAGTGGAGATTATTGTTCTTTTACTCCTTGACTCACTAGTTCATTTGCAGAAGAATAAAAATACAAAAAACAAACAAAAAACAGTTTACACAGTAAATTAGTATAAAGTGAAATTATAATAAATATAATGTGTAAATGTACCAATGTTGGATTTACAGTGGATATCTTTATTTATACCTTTTATACCTCTTGCTGAAGGATGAAGGTAAATGTGGTATTTCTGCTGTTCCAGCCTGATTATTGATATTAGGAATATAACTGAATGAGGGCATACAGTGAAATTAACTCATCTAATTTACATTATTTTAAAATTATTCTATCAGAGTAAAATGACAAAACTGAACTGATGATTTACAGTTTTCCTATACCTTTTAATAGCTAGCACACTACACAAATGCTCACAAATGTAGAACACAAAGTTTTCTCTTAAATTACATCGAAATGCTCCATCAGAAAATAAAAGCATGACGCGGAACAGTCTAAAACACCTCTGTGCAAAAAGAAAAAATATATTAAAGATTAGATTTATTGATGAGACTAATTTAATGTGGATTAATTTAATAAGCTAAAAAAAAAACACATTGGAGAACAGACCTTGTTTAATATTTGATATAAATGTAATTCATCCAAATGTTGTAACCTCTACAATTCTAAACAAAAACATGTAATAAATAATAATAATAGTGTGTTAATTGTTTGAGCTCAGGTTGGTGTAAGAGGGGCGTGGGTGGAGGAACGGCTTGCGTTGTGTATGGAGGCTCAGCGCTGGATGTGAGCCCAGCATGCGGCGTGTTTCCTCACAACAAGTCAGCTTTCAGAGGCCGGCCAGTTTCCTGACTTTGTATAGGAACACAATCAAGCCCACGGGGCGAGGGGGGGTGCATTCTCACTGTACTTCTTTAGTGATTTGAACTAAAAATAGAAAAGCTGCTTTTTCAGTGTGTTTCTGCACACGTAACCCGAGTGGTTCATATGTACATACGCAGAGACAAACAGGGGTGCAGTCGGTCAATGAGCACAAACAGATATTGGAGCAAATCTTTAAATGATGGAAAAGCAATCTGTTTATCTCCCTGTGATTGTCTTGTGACTGTATTTCAATGCAGGACTAATTTTATACCCTGCAGACTCAGTCCAACTCTTTATCTTAAACTGTACATCAGCTTCTAAGTGATTCTCTGATCGAGAGACCAGGAATCATTTGCTATTTCAAGCTTCTCCTCAAATACAGACTTTAAATATTTTTGTATTTGAATTACATATTGGACAAAAAAAGATATTTGAAGAAAGTGTCTAATTTGGCACAGTTACTGATAAAGAAAATCATCATTTGTTGCTGGCCTCAATAAATCTGTACACAACTACACAAACCTTAATGTTTCTAAAACTGAGAAAACCCTTAATAAATAAAATTGTCATTGGATTTGATTTATAAAGGGTGCAATATGTTGCTGAAGGGTCAGAAGAAGCTGGAGACAAAGTCAGCATCTCTGTTAGTAATCTTAATGGTTCTGGCCAAGATGAATTAAGGATTATAATTTGCTCTGTAAACTGAGATACAGGGAAGGCTGGTAAGTAAGTAAATTTATTTACATAGTACCTTTCAAGATCCAACTCGCAAGGAGCTTCAAATCAAATAAACAAAAAAGAGCAGGAGTAAAATGACACCAGGACATCAGCAATAAAAATAAAACAGAAACACAGTAAAGTGCTACCTGAATCTAACTGGATAGCTAACCAATACCGGACAAACACCATTTGATGTTTTAGCTTTTTTAAAATGACTTAAATTTTATTCAAGCCTCCTTCCTGCACACGGGGCTCGTTCTGCATACATGGATTAAAGCTTTAGCTCGATCAAGCTGTGAACAGTATCCTGGATATTTCAGTTCTTCAAAGACACAGATCCATTAAAGTCAAAGCTGGGAGCTGCCTTAATCAGTGTAGAAAAGACGATACGATGACTTAAGTGTTGACCAGCCATCAGGCTTTTCAATTCTCATACAAATAGCAGATAGGCTAAATCAGACAATTGAATTTCCCTCTGGGATCAGTAAAGTTATTCTTATTCTTACAAGAATCATTTCTCATTTGGAGACAAAGCTTCTTGCCATGAGGTAAAGTTCTGTGGTTTATGGGGAAAAACACACAGTATACAGCAGAAAAGCAGAAGTCTGGCTTTTCTCTGCCTTGAACCAGCAGCTGTATTATGCTTGATTTTGGAAGACAAAAATGACACACGCCACACTACGGTTGCCCTTTAAGTAACGCTCACTGCTTACAAAATATTGACTGTGCTTAATTTCTTCAGCCTCTTTTAATGGTTTTAATGCACAGGACTTGCTATATCCTGTGTCCTCACGCACATTTGTTGTGGGTATGCAGATGATTTGATCGATCTGCAGCATCATATTCAGTTTTAAAGCAATGACTGATTGTCTTCAAGAAAAAATTTTTAACACATCATTCAGTATATATAATTTGTATAGTCATTGTATCAGTTTGCTAAAACTCGTTAAAGAAATGTAAAAAAAAAAAAAAAAAAGCTTAAAAATCATGAGCACTTGAAAAAGTTAGGCATTCAAAAAGCAACACTGAGTCAGAGAGTCTCTAAACCTTTAATATCCCAAAAGCCGTCTTCACTGCTAAAGATAACTTTGTGTGGATGCACCACAAAAAATATGTCATATTTATTATATGTCTCTTTGGTTGAATTTAAAAGAACACTTGATGTTGTTTGGAGGTACACTCACAGACCTCTTAGTGCACAGTGGCTTTACATAATTGAGGGCCGAGCCATTTATGCTTGAAAAGAGATGTTTATTTTTATCTGTATTTTCAGATTGCTTTAGTGCATTAGAGTATGTTGTCTCTGATGAGCTGAATAAAAATGGAAAAATGGTCTACTTTTCTGGACCTGCTAGATGAGTGCTGTCTGCTTTTATCGATGACCGCGTTTGTCAAAAATAATCTTTCCTTTCAAACAAATCAGCAGTCACACATTGGTCTATGTCACCCTTTAATAAAAAAATAAAATAAAATAAAAAAAATAACGAACAGCAAAAACAAAAATAGCTTCTAGTCACCTATACTTGAGCAAAGATTGCTTGATTTTAAAGAACCGAAGAGGTGAAGATGCATGGAAATAAAAAAAAAAAGTACAGGAAAGTTTTAAAAAGTAAAAGTATTTTTGTGTAGCAGGACATCATACGTTTTTTATTCCAACCATGGTTCCAGCCCTCAGGCTACTCTACATATCTGATTCCAAAATGTCAGACCCTACCAAAGAAATTTCCTGTCCAGTGATCTTCATTTAATCATATCTGTTTTATATTTCACACATTTACAAATGTATCTTAATTTTAAGCTGTAAAAATTATTTAATTTCAATCAGAAGACATTGTAGAATAAAACATTAATTAACATGATAAAAGTGCAAAAGTAGATGTTAAATATGCTTCCTGGACACAGAGTATTTTCTTAAATTACCCTTCATTGTATCCACAAGATAATCCAGACAGTTCAGGACCATTAAATCTGATTTTTCCGCCCTCTCTTTCAAACCACAAACACCTGACAGAAGCTGAGACTCTATAGTTCAGAGGCTCTGGATAAGCCTCATGTTTTATTTGCGAAAAGCGGCCCCATTGTCCCATAAGTCACCTCGCACAGCACTCTTCTGCTTCACGCCACACTGAGCCTGTCCTACTGCGTTAGCATCACCCGCTGCTAAAGCACTTAGCTTGTGTTCTCCATGTCCTCTGTGGTACAGCCAAACATCCATTTGGAGGTCCTAGGAAACTTTGAAGCTTTTTCACCCACTCACTGAGCGAGGGAGGCGCAGGATGCATTTGTGACGTTTCATGAATACTTTGTCCAATAAATAGCTCTCTTCATGAATGCATTAAAGCCAATCAAACACATGGATGCTGCTGGGCTTTTACTCTAAAAACCATATAAACTGGATTTGCTCAAATAAGAGATTTTATTGAGAGTTTCATGCCAATAAAATCTGTAGCACACTAGACAACCAGTGATGGCACCATTTATCCATTTGGTTGCCACGTTTTATGTCCTGCACTTTTTTGCTAACACTTGTCAGACATTGTCACACCTGCTGTGAGAGCCAGAGAGGACAAGAGCAGGGTGACAAAGCAGCTTCTTATGGTGGAAATCAATCATCCCCCATATACTGCACTGTGCTGATACATGCATCAGACATACCCACACTTTTAGGGAGCTTTATCCGTAGAGCGTATTAGCTGTCACTTGTGAATTTCCATTTAAAGCAAGAGTGTGTAAGATTTGCTGAGTACTGGCAACAGCGGTCTCTGTGGCTGCAAGTAGTAAATACAGAATTTTGATAAATCCAATCCTGCTGGGCTCAAGTTAAAGTGGTAAAATGTCCACAATCTACAACTCCAGGAACCAAAAAAAACAAACAAGAAAAAAACAATCAATGCTTACTTCTATCAGATCTTTGTTGTAGCAATATTTAAATGGCTGAAAGTAGCTTCATTGGCAGTTGAGTAATTTTGTCAAAACAGGAGGAATTTTCTGAGGTTTCAAGCTACTATTTTGCCATTCTGGGCAATCTTAACCAACACTAACAGACTTTTAAATTAGTCTTTTGGGCAGCTATGAAGCAGCTGTCTCCAAAAATAAGTACGATTTACTTATCCAGGTCACGCGGACCAATATTGATGCTCTTTTTTGGCTTAGTTTTGGTCTTTAGACACATTAATGTTGTGAAGAGCTCCTTTTTTCCCCCATCAGCTCATTGCTACCTTTATTAATCAGCTTCTTTTCCTGTTTCTTAATGCTATGCAGAGGTTGCTGGAGTTTTTTGTTGTTGTTGTTGTTAATGTGAGTGATGAGCTTGAACTATTAGAAAAATGTTCCATAAAAGTGTAACCTAACCAGTCCCAGGGGTCAAAGTTTCAGGTTTTAATTTTCTAATACAATAACCTCTTAATTAAAGAAAGTTTGAATCAGTATTGAAATAAAAATATTGATAAAAGCAATTGTATTATAAATTCATGTTACAAATACAGTATGCTGCAAAAGCCTTGAGCTACCCATTTTTATATTTTTCTAGGAAAATGGGAAGTAGGTGCAGTGATTTATTGAAATGTGCAAACATACATGGAAATACAGTATATAAGGCAAAAACGGAGTTTGTACAATTCCAAGGAGCTTGAAGTGCAGCTCCAAACCATGACAGAGCCTCCACCATGTTTGACAGATGGCTGTAGACACTCTTTGTACCTCTTTCCTGACTATCCTCTGTAGATACTGATGAGGATTTGAACCAGAAATTTGGATTCATTGCTCTGTAAGACCTGTTCCCACTGATTTTCAGTCCAATTCTTGTGAAATTTTGCATACTTCTGCCTTTTCTCCCTGTTTCTCATCCTTAATATTGGCAAAAATATGGAACAAGAGAAGAGTTACAGTGTTTAATTTGAAAATAAATGGATGAAAACACATTAAAATCTGAAGATAAATCTGAAAAACCAGTGAGGGCATAAGGTCTCTGATAACTTTAATGCTTCGATTGTGCCACAGAAGGTCACATTAGTAAGAGCACGGGGAAACATGATTTTTCAATAACGACATCCTATCTACAAAATAATAACTCAGGTGAGTGAAGCCAATAAATCAATTTATGAATATGTGAAGACCCATAGTATAAAAGAAAGTTGGGGAGGGCAAGACAACCATTAAATGTAAACTGTTGCAACAAAAACAATCACAATGTGAGGGGACACTTCTTTCCTCCACTTGCACGCTGCACCATACTGAGATATACCAAGAACTAATAGTTCTTTGGGAATCACCCAGTTGGTGCAAAAATACCATTTTATGTTTGTCAGACTGTGGCATTATTGTAGATTGAACTAAAGAAATGGGAACAAGTTGTGTTTTTATGACAAGCTGCGAATTCCCTAAAGATGCAACTTAAAACTGCTTCTTTGCTAAAGTGCCTTATGTGTGGTCACAACACTGGTTCATCTGTTGAGTTAGATGCCTTTTAATTCTTCAGAAAACATTTAGAAAGTCTGGAGAACCATTGCTCAAGGTCACTTTAAAAAAATTATAAAGATGGGCTCCTTGGAAGCAAAATGTAAAGAAATGGGAGTGGCATTTTTCATTACTGTTGACGAGTTTTACAACAAGAGCTGTGCTCCACATACCTTTCAGTTTACTGATAAGAAGGCAGAGGTTATTGACTGGCCCTCAAACTCTCCTGGATGATTCATCACTAAAATCAGTTTTATTGATCAACCCACAAATCCCTGGAGAGAAAAAAGAAGCCCAATTCTGCTGTCGCTTCAACAACAACAACTAATTCAGCTTCTAAGAACTTCAGTCATTTTATGTTTGGATGAGTTTTAGGTAAGTGTTTCATGACAGAATGCAATGCATGCAGTTTTTGCTAGTTTGGTCCTCTAATTCTCCACATTAACATCTGATAAAGGAGCACAGTGTTAAATTGTAAAATTTTAGACTTGTGTTCATGTAATGAAAAACACTGTTTACAAGAATAAACACTTTAAAAAATTACAATATAATTATATCAACTTTCTTACCAATAGTTGGAGTGGAGATATCGCGAACATGAAACTGGAGCATGAAGATGGTTAACACAAGTTAGCATAAAGACTTGGAACTTAATCTAAAAATCTGTTAAATTACTGCACATCAGATTATTGCTTATTGGTATAGTTTACTCCCTGTGATAGACTGACTACTTGTCCAGGGTGCGCCCTGTCTTTGGCACACTGATTAGGGACAGTCAGCTGATCCTTTTCACCAACTCCTTGAGCACTCTAGCACCACAAATAGGTCAAAGTTGGAGGTTTATTAATGCACATTGCCTTTGAATATTGTGCCTAAATATATATATTAAAAAAATGGCTTCTTGGATGAAGTCAAGGTGGAAGAACTCCATCCATCCATCCGTCCTTCCATCCTCCATTTATTCAAAGTCAGGTTGCGGTGACAGGAGGCTAAGCAATTCAAGGCGTCCCTCTGACCAGCAACCCTTTCCAGTTCCTCCCGGGATTCTTGATGTGTGCCCAGGCCAGATGAGGTATATAATCATCCCAGCAAGTTCAGTGTCTACTGGGGTCTTCTCCCAGTTGAGCGTAACCAGAAAACATCCAAGGGGAGGCACCCAGGAGGCACCGTAACTACATGCCTGAACCACCTCTACTGGGTCAATTCAACACTGAGATCACCCTCTGGATGTCCAAACTCCTCAGCCTACAGTGCTGTGAAAAAGAGTTTGCCCCTTCCTCATGTCTTATTTTTTTTTGCATATTTGTCACACTTAAATGTTTCACATCATCAAGCAAATTTTAATATTAGAAAACCTGAGTAAATCCAAAATGCAGTTTTTAAATGATGATTTCAGTTNCCCCCCACCACCACCACCAAATTAAATCAGGAATTTATTAACAATATTTTTTGGAAAGTGGAGTTCAGTTTCACGAGCCTCACCTGGGCCTGATTACTGCCACACCTGTTGAATCCAGAAATCACTTAAATAGAACCTGTCTGACAAAGTCAAGTGGGCTAAAATATCTCAAATAGCAACACATCATGCCACGATCTAAAGGAAACAGCTGAGAAACAAAATCATTGACATCAGTCTGGAAAGGATTACAAAGGCGTTTCTAAGGCTTTGGGACTCCGGTGAACCACAGTGAGAGCCATTTTCCACAAATGGAGAAAACTTGGAGCAGTGGTGAACCTTCCCAAGAGTGGCATACTGAGCAAAATTACTCTAAGAGCGCCTCAACAATTCATCCAAAACATCTAAAGAACTGCAGGACTCACTTGCCTCAGTTAAGGTCAGAGTTCATGATTCAACAGTAAGAAAGAGACTGGGCAAAGATGGCATCCATGGGAGAGTTCAAAGGAGAAAACCACTGCTGACCAAAAAGAACACAAAAGCTCGTCTCACATTTGCCAAAACATCCTGATGATCCCCAAAATTTTTGGGAAAATATTTTGTGGATTTTTGTCATGAGACAAAAGTTGAACTTTTTGGAAGGTTTGAGTCCCGTTAGATCTGGCATAAAACTGATACACCATTTCTCCACACCACTGTGAAAGACTCAATGCGATTTATCTCAAATGCTTGATTGCAGTTCTTGCTGCCAAGAGTGGCCCAACCAGTTATTAGGTTTAGTGGGGAATTACTTTTTCACAAAGGGCTGGGTAGGTTTGGATAACTTTTCCCCTTAATAAATGAAATCATCACTTAAAAACTGCATTCTTCTATTTACTCGTTATTTTTGTCTAATATTAAAATTTGTCTGATGCTCTGAAACATATAGGTGTGAAAAATATGCAAAAAAAAAAAAATCAGGAAGGGCCAAATACATTTTCACATCTATAAGGCTGAGCCCAGCCACCCTACAGAAGAAACTCATTGCCGCTTGTATTCATGACCTTACTCTTTCAGTCATTAAATCAATCTCATGACCACTGGTGAAGGATGGAACATAGATGGACTGGTAAATTGAGAACGTTCGGTTCAGCTCTTTCTTCACCATAACAGTCCGATACAACACTCGCATCACTACTGACACCGCATCAAGTTCCCAAGATGCCCGAACTCCCTCACTTGGGGCAGCCTCTCTCCCAAAGGGAGCAGCCTAAAATGCTTTGTCAACTTGAAGAAGGCTTATGACCAGGCCCCAAGGGGTGTACTGCGGGAGTATGTGGTTTTGGGTCCATCAGCCCTTGTATAACCAAAGTGAGAGCTGTGTCACAAAGTCAAGCATGTTTCCAATGGGTGTTGGACTCCGCAAGGGTTGCCACTTGTATCCAGTTCTGTATGTGATATTCATGAACAGGATCTCAAGGTGTAGCTGGGGTGAAGAGGGTCTCTGTTCTGGTAACCTCAGAAT